>CM062813.1:34271229-34533561 GCA_031772625.1 Pinus tabuliformis | reverse complement strand
TTTTAAGAAACCCAAACCCAAGTTGCATAGTTTAGATAGTATTTCCCTTGAAAATCTATTCAAGATCAGATTTAAAGCAATAAAAAATGCTTTAAGCTCACCAAGTTGTGGTGATAAATATCCATACCCAAGGAATGAAACATCTCCTTCAAGAATAAATAAAGCATAAATTTTCCTCAAAGTCATAGAATTAGCAACAATTTTTGTCTTTGCAGGATGAAATAATTTAATCCCACTCATTTAAAGAAAGCTCAACCCAAGACATTTGAAAAATCATAGTGTTGGCATTATGATTCTGGTTTGGATCTGTGGTACAGGTGTTGTACATGATGGCAACTCACTCAAGTGTAAAAACCTTGTTCAGGCTCTCAAAATGATGGAAAATAAGAGGTTCGCTGGTGCATCGTTCAAAAGGTACGGACCCACAGGTTCGCTGTTCAGGAAGTGCGGACATACCCGCAGGTTCTCCGTTCATAAGGTGCGGTCCCCCAGTTCACTCACTCCAATGCAGAGAAGCGCGCTCATGTGGGGTTTCTTATGTTTGGCCCTTGGTATTTAGCCCGTCGATTCATGATCCTATGGTTTTGGCCCGTGGTATAGGATCTAAATTATTGAACCCCGGTTTGGATCCCTTGTATTGGTTTTTGATGGTTTTGTCCCATGGTGTGGATAAGGGTTTGACTATAAAAAGGGGAAGGAGATCACTTGGCTAAACACTTGTGAAATTTGAATATCTTAAGATCTGAAATTTTGGGTGTTTGGTTTTACAAAGCTAGATCTAAATCAAGGAGAAAACTTAAGGCAAATCTATTGATAAGTCGTGATCTCTCGGGCGCATGATCAGATCGGTGGATCTGACTGTCTGTGACACATTGGAAGACTATTAATTTGGCCCTAATCAGAGGTTCGCAGGCGATCCACGACGTAAGTGCGGGGGTACGCAACACAGGAGAAGACGCAGTGCGAGGGTACGCAGAGCAGCAGAAGGTGCAATGCGAGGTACGCAGCTTAGAAGAAAGCACATTGCAGAGGTACGCAGAGGCACAAAAGGACCAGTGCGGAGGTACGCTATCAGACGGACAGTGAAGGTGTGGACCTGAGCTGAGGTACGCAGTTCAGCAGAAGGAGTAAGTGCGGTGGTACGCAGAGCAGCAGAAGGATCCAGTGCGGATCTGCGCAGTTCAGGCACATAAAGACTGCGGATATTCGTAGGTTTATATTGGTGAAGTTGCAGACCTGTCTTGAAACATTTGTTGGCTGTCTTTTATCTATTGCTTCAGAGTTTTGGGTTTAGATTTTTGGTATTACTTTTCTGTTTACAACATTCTGAGAATTTGGGTGATTCATTGGTTGATTGTATAAGGAAATTGGGTGATTTGCATGTACTTGATGATTATTTGATCTTCTTGGATCCAGTCTGAAAATTAATGAAACGTGGTCCTTAAAGAAGTAGAAGAGCAAACGGGGTTGTAGCTCCCTTCCAGGAGAGACTGGAAAATAAGAGAGAGTTGTAGCTCTCTGCAGGTTGCAGCCTGCGTACTGGTAAAGGACTGCACCAGTACAAAATCCTTGTAAAAGAAGTTTCTAAATGAAAGAAGATAGAGACATATTGCAGCAGGTCGTTTTTCACCCACATTGGGTTTCCACCTTATATCTGGTGTTCTTTGGTGTGATTATCTATTTTTCTTGTTCTTGTACATTATTATATGGCACTGACATACAAATTAATGATCAATATCTGAAGAATAAATTAAAGTATAAATCTGGAAGGCATATTGAAAAGAATTTGATAATACTGATTCACCACCCCCCCTCTCAGTATTATTTCCAACACATAGATCATGGTAAAATCATTTTTTTGGTGACGTACTTAAACAATTAATCATAGTAACCACAATTCCCAAGGTTAGAGTGGAGGGGACCCACTAAATGGTTATTGAGAAAGTGAAGTCCCTCAACACTTTCCAAGTCCCCTTGTAAGTATATGAAGGGGAGTTTTTTTCTTTTCTTTTATTTTTCACAAGATAATGTACTATATAATTGAATAGAAGAATGTAAGTTGGAACAAGAATTTAATTAATCTTCAGTATAATTGCAACATAAATAAACTTTCATTCAACAAAATTGTAGCTTTCATAAACTAGCTTGAAGTTCATATGGATTGTCATAAAATAATAAGCATGGTACAAGTCATGTTAAATTTTAGCCCTATTGCTTTGAAATAAAGAGATATGTACACTTTCTTGTTCCTTTTCCAATGTTTCTTTATCATTCTTAAATGTATTATGGACATCATCTCGAGTGCAACCATCAACAAATAATGTAGGGATGAAATGGCTAGGAAATAATCCCCCAACCACCAATTCTCAATACAACATGTTTGCTTCTTGTTATCTCCCTTATTTCAAATGACTATTAATCAATGTTATGTAGATAACTTCATCCATCATGATACCTGTGTTTTCCATCTCATCACATATGTTAAAAGCATACTTAAAACTTCTTCTTATTCTTTTGTTTTTTGTTTTTTGTTTTGTTTTGTTTTTTTTTTTTAAACTGAAACAAGAAACTGTGGAGAATCGCTAACTTCAAAATATCTAATGCTACTATTACACTAGGTACAACTATTTCATAAATGCCACAAACAAGCCAGTTACAACATGTCTTTGGAGATTTGAACCCACGTAGTGTGAAGCAGGTAAGTTCCCTCTGCGGACAGAGACAACCCCTCTAGCCCTAGAGTGGGTCTAGTCATAGCAAGACAAAGACAATAGATAATTCCTTAAATAGTTATCATTGAAGGGGCCTACCTTATACCGGTGTTTGATGAAGCCTTCGTCACGTTGCTTCAGCTATTTCTTTCTTCTCTTTAATGAATGATTCACTTGAAACAACATATGAAAACGACAAAACACATAATAGAGCACAACAATGAACTATCTAATTATAGAGTCAAGGAACCATAAGCTATCAACATACATTTCATACATGATATAAGAAATAACCATTCATTATATTAATATAAACAACAATAAAGCTTACAACCATGCCCTGACGTCGCAAGCTTCCTTGAAGGGTCCGATTAGTATGTCTCCATAAGCATTCACTCTCAAAGGTCTCCCAGAAAGACTGATGACTCTCTCTCACCCAAAAGCACAAGTACAAAACTAAGGTAATCACAACAAGGCTTCCTTCTTACAAAACCATTTTACACTATCAATCCACAACATGAAAGGCTATTCTCATACCTCAAAAGCTATTGCTAGGCTATCAGCAATCCAAACTATAAGCTATCAATCCAACAAACCAAGAACTAGCTAACTACCAACCCAGAACTAGTTGATCATAGTCATGGAGAATGATTTTATAAGAGGATGAGTCTCCATAAATGAGGGGAGAGGAAGCTTATCTTCAAAGGAGGTTACTCAAAAGGTAGAACCACCATCTCAAATGAGGAGAGGCAAAATTATTTTACCCAATAATTAGCTCCAGAACCACCCAGAAGTATTTTGTTTGAACTAATTCGCCATATCTGGGTCGTCGCAGGTCAAACACTGAGACTCAGAGATGATGTTGTGAGGCGTTAGTTCATTCTGGGCTATCATCGCAGGCAGGATACTAATGACCTGAGACAATTTTGAAACATGGGTAAAAAGGGGTAAACTTTAGGATTAATGAGCTTAGGCAATTTTGGTATATGACAAAGAGTAGATGTCATTCAGGGATCGACTCTATCCAGGATTAGGGGATGCGAGGTCGGTGAGAAAATACTATGTAACAGATGCCCCCTAAAGCATGAATGCTGAGAGAGTGGGAGGGGTGAAATTCTTTACGAAACCATAATTGAATCAGAACACCATCGCAGAGAACTTGCAGACGCAAGTACAACTGATATCTATGATAGTGAAAGAAGTACATGTAGTCGAGGTATGGGCTCAGCCATCCAAAAGACAAATAGAACTAGTCTGTGGTATGGACACAACCATCCAATTGAAAATACCATATGAAAACACAGGTATGGTCACATCCATCCAAAAAAACTCAGGTATGGTTGCGGCCATCCAATCAAAAGAGTCATGTATAAATAATCCATGCAACCTGGAATTGTGTAATCTAAGCCCAGGGTCTTGAATCCCGACCTGTCCATTGTACAATTTCTAATATTTGAATAAAAGTGTTGAAGTTGAGCATACTAGAAAATCACTTGATTATTGGCCAATGATGTGAACCGTTAACAAGCACGAGAGATACCACTAGTAATGTCAATGGTTCTCAAGGTACTACTAGAACAATTCACAAAGTGTGAAGAATGATCTGGAGTCGAACACTTTTGAAATCACCTAATCAAAGACCAATGATGCAAGCATGTCGTTGAATGCGAATAACTTTCCATTGAGGCATGAAAGCTCCAAGGTACCCGAAAGGATTCTTTAGATCAACTTCCTGGATAATGAGTTGATGTCGACAGGAAGCGATCTGTCGTAGGAGGGCCATAATGTTTCCCACATCAACGATGCAAGACAAAGGAACAAGATAAAGATGGATGAAACAGAGAATCAAAGGAGGATGTCAGGGTGCAAATTGTAGAAGGATTAAGCTCTTGAATATATTGGCGACACGATTCTGGAATGTGGTAGCATTTTGGTACCAAGGGATCGAAGGTCATGCGGAGACAACAAGGATCGAATGGAATGAGGAAAAATGAAGAACCCAAATCTCGGAAGGCCAATGACCAAGTGAGGATATCCCAAACTCAACGAGAAGCATCAAAGTGTCGATGTTCAAGAGTGACAAGCTACCGTAGGTAATCAACAGAATATTTCCAAATTTTCCCCCCACCATTGCTGGCGAGCACCCCAATTATTTTTGAAACAAAAACTTGAAGGGGATAGCATATGCTTGCAATATAAGTTTGTCCTTCGGACAAATCCAACCCAATGATATTTTAACGAGCCCTAGGGAGGAGAAGCTCGAGTCTCATCATGGCGATGAGTCCAATGTCGTCAGGGTTTAACGAGTCCGACATAGGTAAAACTCGAAGTCTTTTTCATGTTTAGAGAGTTTGAAAAAGACACGGAAAAGAAAACTCCAAATGGGCCCTTTTCATATGTTTGTCCCTCGAATCCAAAAAGGTAGAAAACAATACCCAAGGGAACTTATTGACCATGATATATCAACGTATACCTTTTCTGTAAGTAATCTATCCCAGTCCGTAAAAGGAGTAAACTCATACTGGGTAGATGATGCTTCGCAACCTTTAATGAGTTCAAAGAAACACGAGCTTGACAATCTTTTAATTTTTTACGAGTTAGAAAAGAGCTTAAAGATGACTTGTCCTGGAGGAAAGAGTGGTATAAAGGGTAGCAACTGGTTCCATCAATGGTGGAACTGCTCAAAACATGTAATGGTCAAGAGGTTGGCTAATAAAACCACTCATCGCCATAGTCCCTCAAGAAAGGAAAAACAACCAAGTGAAAGCATATGATCAGCCAAAGAGATGGTGACGATGGAATGAAACTACCAAGGCTCATCTAGCAGAAATTAGCTGATAAAAATGGCGATCACCAGGGTGAAAATTGGGTGTGGGTTCATTTTTACAGAAGCTTGAACCATGGAGAACTCTGCTTCAATTTAGTTTCATGTTTACACAAGCTTGAAATGAAAAACTATGCTTGTTAAAAGTTTCACATGCCCCCAGCATAATGATTCAATCGAGGTACATCCCCAGTGGAGTCACCAACTTGTGAAGCAAGTAAGTTCCCTTTGTGGATAGAGACAACCCCTCTAGCCCTAGAGTGGGTCTAGTCACAACAAGACAAAGATAATAGCTAATTCCTTAAATAGTTATCGTTGAAGAGGCCTACCTTATACCAGTGTTTGATGAAGTCTTTGTCATGTTGCTTTAGCTATCACTTTATTCTCTTTAATGAATGATTCACCTGAAACAACAAATGAAAACGACAAAATACATAATAGAGCACAACAACAAACTATCTACTTATAGAGTCAAGGAGCCATAAGCTATCAACATACATTTCATACATGATATAAGAAATAACCATTGATTGTATTAATATAAACAACAGTAAAGCTTACAACCATGCCTTGATGTCGCAAGCTTCCTTGAAGGGTTTGATCAATATGTCTCCATAAGCATTCACTCTCAAAGGTATTCAAGAAAGATTGATGACTCTTTCTCACCCAAAAGCACAAGTATGAAACAAAGGCAATCACAACAAGGCTTCCTTCTTAAAAAACCATTTTACACTATAAATCCACAGCATGAAAGGATATTCTCATACCTCACAAGCTCTTGCTAGGTTATCAACAACCCAAACTGTAAGTTATCAATCCAACAAACCAAGAACTAGCTAACTAAGAACTAGCTAACTAAGAACTAGCTAACTACCAACCCAGAACTAGCTGATCATAGTCACGGAGGATGCTTTTATAAGAGGAGGGGCCTCCATAAATTATGGGAGAGGAAGCTTATCTTCAAAGGAGGTTACTCAAAATGTGGAAGCACCATATCAAATGAGGAGAGACGAACTTCTTTGACCCAACAACCAGCTCCAGAACCACCTAGAAGCATTCTGTTTGAACTAATTTGCCATATCTGGGTCGTCGCAGGTCAAACACTGAGACTCAGAGACGACGTCACGAGGCATTAGTTCATTCTAGGCTATTGTCGCAGGCAGGATACTGATGACCTGAGACGATTTTGAAACATGGGTAAAAAGGGGTCAACTTCAGGATTAATGAGCTTAGGCAATCTTCTTGAGTAATATGGAAGATTTGGACACGTATTTTGATATATGACAAAGAGCAGATGTCATTCAGGGACCGACTCTATCCAAGATCAGGGGATGCGAGGTCGGTGACAAAATACTGTGTAACACGTAGCTAGGGAGATAAATTGTTCACCAAAGAACTCGAGTTAAGATCCTTTGAATTAAAACTTCTTTCTTTTCAAAATCAATTTAATCAGTGCATTGTAAGTAAAGAGATTAGAACAATACCCTTTCCCACCATTTCATTATGTAGCTTCACAATTGGCTATAAACAAACTTATTTGCAGTGAGCATCAATTACTATTGTGTAAATAATATTGTTTGGAATGAGGCCCTAGTCTTACATTTCTTACAAGATATTTTTTGCATCCTTTACCTTTCCACTTTAACAATAGCCATAAATATGAGTGTTATAACTCACCACATTAGGAGACAAACCCTTATTCAACATTTCATTGAAGAGATCAATTGCTTTATCCATCTATCCTATGTTGCATAGACCATGAATAGGGGTATAATATGATACAACCTATGAGATGACCCTATTTTCTACTAGTCGTCTAAGCCTAAAGTCCTTTTCCAAATTTCTATCCTTGCAATGTTTGTCAATTGGAGTATTATAAGTATCATCATTAGAAGAAATTTCCCTTGCTAGCATCAAATCAAACGTTCACTTTGGATGATCTTATGAAAATATGCAACCAAATGGTGAATTCCAAAGAAGTCTTATCACCAAAATTTACTAATAAATTACCAGACTGTTATTCGTACCAATGAACAAACTACTTGCTATCATATTCAAATTAAAACTAATTATTGATGAGAAAAGACCCTTATTCATGTGATCAATGTGCTGTCATGATAATTCATTTGACTTTTAACCTCTAAATTGTTTGGGATTCAAAATTTTATGGTGCTTCTAGTGAAATTGTTTAAGTAGGACTTAGTGAGGCACAACCCACAAGTTTGTGTAATTAATCTATATTATAGTAGACAAGGCATTACTTGAAGGATTTCATTATTGTTCTACAATTTCCTTCTCATAATAGAGTTCTACCTCGTCATGGCCATACCAACATATTTTTTGGAATATTTTGAATGCTTACTAGGGATTGAAACAACTTTTAAAAAAGCAAATATTGCATTCTATGAATTAAGGACCATACTTATAATTGTTAATCATATTTACCATTAACCTATTAATAAATGGACAGATTCTTAATTGATAGAATTATCAACTAAATTCATGCAATTATTGTTGGCCAAAATTACCATGAAGATATAATGTAAACCCAACACTACCTCCCCATTGCTTGATTTGCAAATTCTATTAACCAATCTCGTATAAATTGAATCATTAGGCATCACATCCCTATGAACCATTCCTAAAAGAGTCCAATAATTTTCTACACTCAACTTACCTAGAAAAGCATGTCAGTGATTAGATTAAACAAACCAACATTTACAACCAATCTTATACTCAAGATTTCCTCCAAAGGAAAATATTCTTGCGTTATCTATCCTACCTTACATAGCCCTTAGATAAGTAGACTGTGAGTGATCGAATTTGGGTCAATTCCCTTTAAATTCACCTCATCACTTAGTTTAAACTCTACAATATTTCCCTCGTTACAACAACCCTCAATTAGGGTATTGTAGGTCATTGTATTAGGCATCAATCCATTGTTTGAAATTTCCTAAACTAGTGAATTGGCCTCATAGAGACCATCAACTAGAACATTATATTTGAAAAAAGTAGGAGCAAAGCATTTATAGCATATTTTATCTTTATAATCAAAGACTTGATCAGGAATGCATTGTACATGCGCATGTGCATGCATGTGCACACACACACACACATCATAATCAACAAGGTTTTTTTTAAGCAAACAATAGGAAGTAAACAACCAAAATTCTCCATTTTCACAAAGATATTCATTACCTCTTCAATTTTTCCTTCCTTACAACAAGCATCAATCATGGTATATTGTTATTCAAGTCCTCACTTGAAACCGTGTGATCCCTAGTGTACTTTGCTATAATTCCAAATATAACATACATCTTAACAAAATAATCAAGTACCACTACAATTTCTATATACTTATTTTAACAACAACACCACCTTCTATTGTAATTTGCTTCTATGAAAATTCTAGGATAGCTAAGTAATGATATGCTCTAATTTTTCACTCACAACTAGAAAATGTATTGAAGAAATGAAATCTATTTCAAAAAATGATATTTCAAACATCAATGTTTAGGAACAAGTAGATTGCCATAAAAGACCAAAATCATTCACTTACACCAACAATCTTCTTGAAGTTAGCTTCAAAATTTTTCATCATGCACTTATGAAATCAAAGGTTGGGTTTGACTTGTAATGTTTCACAATAAATCCCAATCATAAAGTGTTATTTTCCAACTTTGATATTAATCCATAAAATTGCTTCAAGCAGGAAGTCATCTGACTTAATGAAGCCAACTTTCCCCTTGTCATCATAGCATGGGTCTTGATTAAATCATAATGTGAAACATGGGTAACTTTTCCCTTCATAGCATCTTTTGGATTGCATATATTTTCTTAGACATATTCCACCCAAGGCCTCCATGTGCATACATTTACAACTCCCAAAGCATGGTTAAAACAAAAAATAACACATAAATAATAGCTAAACAGATATGAATATACAAAATTGATGCATTTCTTTTATGGATAATAAATATTTCTTTGCCTTATTTTATCTTCACCAAGGTTTCATCCATTGGTTTTTGGTTCCTCCTCGACAAGGTCTCTCCAAGTTAGTGAATCCCTCATTGTAAGCACATTTATATAATAACAAGACTTTAAAAACAACTAAAATTTTTAATGTGGTGCACACTTCATCGATTATTCACGCACCTTTTTCATCATTGATCTCTATCAAAACAAAAACAAACCATTTCCAACATAAGGATTGATTTCCAATAAATTCTTTGTAATAATAAACAACATAGACCAACTAATTCGAGAAAAAAATTAGAACCATTCTTTTGTTCCAAGTGTTGAAAGCTACCCAATCTCTCAACAACTTTAATTATATGATTTGTAAAACTTATGGAATCATATCCATATTGGATCAATAAAGAGATTCACCACCAATTTTTAACAATGGGCACACAATATTGGATATTATCTGAATAGAACATTAGGGCAAAGAGCCCATAACATAATTACAAGAACAACCATATGCCTCTGCCAAGAAAATGCCAATATTTTACTTGCATTAGATAAATGTTCTCCATGTTTTTGGATTTAAGAAGTGTTGTGGCCATGTTATAGCAATTTTGTGGCTAAACTACGAAAGCCCCAAATGAAGCATTTTCAACAACACTATATACGATTTTTGAAAATGATAATCACACAATTTCTTTTTTAAGGAAAGGGCAAGTGTAATTGAGATCCTTGTTGAAGATAGGAATGTAAACCTATCATCATAGTTTTAGCCTCTGCAAAATGTCAAAGCTTAAACGCAATATAATTTAATGTAGGGAGACCCACATTCCTTTTTTTTTCCTTGGAAAAAAGGTGTAATTTCATTGCAACTTAAAAAAGGAACAAGATTACATTTTGTAGATGCTTGAAATAATTCAAGATATGCAATACCATAGTCTTGTGAGAACATATAACAACCTCTCGGCTCTAAAACTAAAATAATACAGAAGAGAAGTTAAGTGTTATAATAGTCACTTAGGTTCTCTTCCTTTCCTTTAATTCTTTATATCTTTTGCTAGACCCTTGTAGAAGAGTAAAAAAGAACAAATGCCAACATAGACACAGTCACCATAAGGGGGTGTTCTTTATCAAAATCCAAAATTTCTGATACATGGACTCTTTTTGTTCCCACCAACCCATCCTCTTTGCGCTCCATAGTTTCAACGTGTTCAAATGCATGGATTAGTTCTATTTCTTGTACATTTTGCATGGGTTGTGCTTGTTCACGAGCATTATGAGTGTTAATAGCCTCTTGTATTGGAGGACATTGCTTGGTTTAATCTTGTTTATCCTTCGAAAAAGTGGGATCAAAAGGCTACCAACCCTTTGTTTTCAGGGCCTTCCCCTTTTTCTTTTTTGGGGTTTTTTTTAGCCTCTAGACAAGAATCTTGTAAAAGCATGTATGACATCTAAAGGTCATATTTTCATAATCCAAAGTTTGGATCAATTTGAAGGATCTTTATTTATCAAAATGTGGGTTAGTTAGACTTGTGCTTAAGTACATTTCTACATATACGAGCAAATGTAAATAATCCTTGCTACATTGTTTAAAAGAACCGAAACTATTTCCAATGTCCCCTACTTCCTTGTGATGCCAAAATGGAAGAGGGAGTTTTGGTAACCCTACCTAGATTGACATATTTGTTACCACCATTTTTGAAGAATCAAAATTAAGAACCATGGAGTGATGAAGAGTCTTTCTCTTCCCCAAAACCAATGCCCTTCCTACAATACTTTCTCTAGATCTTCCCAGGAATCAAATTGTACCACAAAAAAGACTTTGGAAAAAGATAAATGTCATAGTTTTTTTCCATGTTGTAAACATCCAATGATGTAGTGCCTATGACCTTTGCCAAAACCCATTAAATCGGCAAATGACAACCCTTCATGGAAGAAAAGAGAAGAGATGATTTAACTCTTTAATGTTTACCACAAGTGCTGGCATTTGATCTGATTTTTCAACAATATATGGTCCTAGAATGGATGGAGGTTGGTCCATTGAAATGGGCCTCTTTCGACATGCCACATCCTTATATCAAGATCAAGAAGTTGCCTCTCTAGAACCCATTACACCACCACTCAGCCTAAGCAACAAGACAATGGAAGAATTCCAGGATATGCTATATTCTTTCAACTATAACATATCCTGCATATGTTTACCTTCAAATATAAGATGATATAGGACTACAGGAATCCCCAAGTTCTTCTCCGAAATCTACTTTGGAGTCACCACTTTATCAAGCTCAATGACCCATATTTGGATCGAGTTCCCTTTGAGGGTCTTAACAAAAACTTGAAACCTTTCTGTGTGGTTCTGATTTACTAGATTTTCCACCTCCTTGAATGGAGAGAAAATGACGAGATCTCCTTTATATTTTCTCCTATTTTGTAACCCTCGTAATATTCTAGGGTTTGATCCAATACATATTGTGCATCACACAATTTCCTCGCAAAGACATGCATTGCGGGATCCTTAGTTGCAATCTCTTGAGCAACTGCATACTTATCTCACTCAATCTTCTAAATTTATTGAAGCTTTGTCATGACTTCCTCTAAGATATTTTGGTGTTATTCCAATATAGATAATATTTCTTTCATCGTTGTCATCGTGACTGCTTATGGAAGAAAATAATAACCTTGAAGGAATGTGGGAATCGAACCCCAATAAGCCGTTAATCATGCCACTTTGTTGTTGGAAACTTTGAAGAGCTTGGAAGTAAGTCTGACCATCTCATGAAGAAGTAACTCAGGGAGAACTACATTCCTAACTAATCATTGCAACCAATTCAACTTCAAACAATTTTTAGACCACATCTCCTCTCTAAATCAACTTATATTATGAGTATTTATACCAAGAATTAATCATATTCCCATAATTTAATTACAAGAATACACCTGCAAATAACATTTTGATTCACATTTGCAAGTGATGGTGATATTATTATTAAGAACTATAATCCTTTCATTGGAAAGCATACACCCTTTGGTCATCAAACATACAACAAAATTTACAATGCATTCAACCATAGGAAACATAAAACTATAATCAAATAGGATAATAAATTTTAGAACAATGAAGAGATGCTTACATTTTCCAAAAACAAAAAACCAAACACATAATTGTGACAAAGAAATTTTCCACCCAATCATAGGTAGTCCTTTGTGGATGACACCCTCTAGCTAGGCTATGAGACCACTAGGGCAAAGAAGACAAATCATAGTTCCCTTAACCAATGTTAAATAATTCATAATCTTTAAAACAAGAATGGGAATTTGTGTGCACACACACACATATACCTATACTAGAAATTTGACAATGACAAGTAACAATGCTTCAAAATATGAACTTTAATTCTACACTTCAACATTATTATGTTCAAAAAATTTCCAATTCTAAAATTCCAAGAAGGTACTTGTTATACTCATTCTCAATTCATTCCATTCAAGCAAAGTGAAATAATTCCACACAATACATAAATTTCAATGTCATTGGTATGAAAAACCTTAAATTACTTTTACAACAACCAATATTAGCAATACAAAAAGTTTCCCCTTAAATGGCCATATAGAATCCACCTTTGACTCTTATAACTGGATCACCCACACCATTACATTCGAGTATTACATTATCAAATATAATTATGTATATAATGACTAGAAAGAGACTTGTTCCGTCACTCTCTTGAAAATATCCATTTACTTGAGGATCCTTCCTTGCATAATTAATTAATACAAACAAAATTTCAACTAGGAATGCATAAAAGAATCTTCTTCATCAAAGCTAATTAACCCTCAAGTGACTAAAATTCATTCTATATTGTCCTAAGAAATCATTCAGTTTGGATCAACAAGACAAGGTTATGAAGAGATTCTAAAGTATGTATCTACTAATTTAAATCTAGTCTTCAAACATAAAAAATAAGGTAAAGGGTTACATTGATGATAATATACATGCAAGCTTTATTTAGACCTATAAAAATATATTTTCTTCTTCAACTAGTTTAGCTACAAGACACAAATGAAAAATTGCCAAGGTTTTGTTCACTATGGGGTTTCTTGTAACTCAAATGATGACATCTTAATTAACCAAGGAAATGACTTAAGACACTTGAGAAGAGATATACACGTCCACTACGATAACAAATTTCTTTTGTTGCACCATACCATACATCTCTAATACCATATAATTTTATGCCCTAGCATATAATAAAGCATTGTACATGCCCTAACATATAATAAATATTTGTACATACAAATAAACAAAAAATTACATGAAATTCATAGGAAAACATTGCAATTTTGTTTTTCAATTTTGTAATAACTCATAAATGATTAGCATTTGCAACATTATTTTGATAATAATAACATATCATAAAAATGATAACCAAAGCACTTCTCTTTTACAAATTTTGTACAACAAATAACTGTTGAGGTGGGATGTTCCTCCCAACCATAGGTGTCGTTGCACCATATCTTTCTACAACATGGCACTCAGATGCTAGGCTATGAGTCTACAAGGACTACAAACTCTCACACCAATCTAAATTTCCCACTAATTAAACAACTTTCTTATCCACCCTTCCAAAATCACCAACTCTCTTTCCCTTCAATATACACAACTCAAAGAGTGGATCCCCTTATCTACAATGCAATCACTTGGGCTATCAAACCTCTTTCTTTTGTTGCAGACAACATGGCTAGGAAATGTTGATATTGGTATCTACAAGGAATCCCTATGAGGAATTTAGCAACAAAACTATATGAAGGCATTTCTAGCTTTTAGTTACATGTTTTTCTCTCCCCTTATAGTTCATAGCACCCTAAAATCATAGGTAGAATGATGATAAACAAAATCTTTAGAATGGCCTTAAACTCCTCAAATGTAAGGATTATATACGCAAGCATTTAACTCTCCACTTAACATTGGAGAAAATATTTCCAAAATACTTTCGCATACATTCCACGATTAACATGTCTATAACATAATCTAAGAAAAGGTACTTTGGAAAATAATAAAATATCATTATTTCATGGATTTGGACCCTTTGGGCCTCCTTATCTCCCTCTTGTTCCTTTCTTGTGGAGTCATAGCCTCTTATCATTTTTAGTCCTCCTCGTCTCAGAGTTAGCGATGCATTTTTATTAATAACTTGGGTGTACAATATTTACATTTCTTGCCCCTTTACCATACTGTCAAGCTCATAATACAAATAACATATTTATATTACATTACATTTACAAGGATCAAAATTGGGTGTTGAATTCCCCTCCCCGCAACACACGCACACACACACACACACACATATATGTATATGTATATGTATATGTATATATATATATATATATATATATATATATATATATATATATATATATATATATATATATATATATATATATATATATATATATATATATATGCACATACATACATAGATACATATATATATATATGTATGTATGTGCATATATATATATATATATGCACATACATACATATATATATATATGTATCTATGTATGTATGTGCATATATATATATATATATATATATATATATATACATAGATACATATATATATATATATATATATGTATGTATGTATGTATGTATGTATGTATGTATGTATGTATGTATGTATGTATGGATGTATGTATGTATATATGTGTGTGTGTGTGTGTGTGTGTGTACATCAAGCCACTGAATAATTGTGTATTTTTTCCATATTGCATCCTCCAGTTCCCTTGGACCTTTCCTTTTCCCATGCATTTGTTCATAAGCATCGTGTCCTTTTGATAGCCTAATATACTTTACACACACACACACACACACATATACATATACATCAAACCACTGACTAATTGTGTGTATTCTTTCCATATTGCATCCTCTAGTTCCCTTGGACCTTTCCTTGTCCCATGCATTTGTTCCTAAGCATCGTGTCCTTTTGATAGCCTAATATACTTTTTTTTTTTTTTTTAATTGTAGTTGATATTGAATTTTTTCCTTTGGAACATCACTATCCATGGTGGTCTTCATTCCCAATACTCAATTTAAGTCTTAATTTTCTAGTTGTTCCCATATCAACTATCAAGAAACATACATGCTACACCTATTATTATGCAATAATTATATTATACACAAAAATTTTCAACTTCATAGTAATTATATTACTCACATGAGTTATCAACTCCACACTATAAGAAGGTATTTAAAAATGAATACACATTTTCAATGCAATTTTAAATCGATACTCATCCATATCTTTCTACAACATGCCACTTGCATGCTAGGCTATGAGTGTACAACGACTACAAGATCTCACACCCATCTCAATTTCCCACTAATTAAACAACCTTCTTACTTAACCACCCATCCCAAATCATAAACTCTCTTTCCCCTTCAATTTACACAACTCAAAGAGTGGATCCCCTTCACTACAATGCGGTTCCTTGGCCTATCATACCTCTTTCTTTTGTTGCATACAACATGGCTAGGAAATGATAATGTTGGGATCAACAAGAACACTCTGTGAGAAATTTAACAACAAAACCATATGAAGGTATTTCTAGCCTTTAGTTACAAGTTTTCTCTTCCTGTGTAGTTCATACCACCCTAAAATAATGGGCAAAATGATAGTCAAAAAATTCATTAGAATGACCTTAAACTCCTCAAATGTAAGGATTATATATGCATGCTTTTAACCACTTAGAACTGGAAGAAATATTTCCCATCTACCTTCGCACACATTCCACGGTTGACATGTATTTAGCATAAGCTAAGAAAAGTTACTTTGGAAAATAATAAAATATCATCATTTTTGTACTAATCTCAGCGCACATTACTAGATATATCTATATATATATACAATTCTTATATTAACATTTTATTTACATCAAACTACTAACTAATTATGGGTATTCTTTCCATACTGCATCCTCCAATTCCCGTTGACAGTTCCATGTCCCATGAATTTGTTCCTAAGCATTGTCTCCTTCCTATAGTCTAATATATTATTTGATTGTAGATGATATTGCATTGTTTTCCTTTGGAACATCACTATCCTTGGTGGTCTTTGTTCTAATACTCATTTTAGGTCTTCATTTTTTATTTTTTCCTATAACAACCATCAAGAAACATACATGTTACATCTATTATTATGCAACAATTATATTATACACAAAAGTTCTCAACTTCATAGTAATTATATTACTCATATGAATTCTCAACTCCACATTATAAGAAGGTATTCAAAAATAAATGTACATTTTCAATGCAATTCATTCAATACTCATATTTATAGTTATTTCTCTGCTTCACAGGGCTACAATGGCAAATAATTTTACCAATTGTTCTTCGAGACATGCCCTTCTTTAATTTATCTAGCACACCACATGCATTTTATGCAATAATTCCATTTATGTTAGTTGCATCTTCCCTGTTACGCTTTCCCTTTCAAGATCAAGCACCCCCTTCACTACTAAATAGTCTGTCAAGGGATCCAACTTGCTAAGACTTTCACATGCAAAGAGAATGCCAACTTTATACTAGTCATCCACTATTAAACTTTAACTCAAAAATTTGTAGCAACCACAAGGTTCCAACAACCTTGTTTCCAAGATTTCTTTCTTTCAATTATTGACATTCTTTCATAACTATATTCCCATGACAAAGTTTTCATGTAGTTCATCCACATTGTACTACTTTGGCATGCAATTCTTTCACCACATCCAAACAACTCCCAAAATGATCTTATATTCATGAATTAGTAGAAACTCCATCATTTCAATTATTGATCTATCGATTTCAATAAAAAATAACATAAGTGTGAATTCACACAACACTTTCAACAAATTCAATCAAGCATGTATGTCTACGAATCCACATTTGCACACTCTCATAACTACCCATGCATATCCAATCAATGCATCCTTGCATTGGTTTGAGATACCATATTCTTGTATGATATAATTTACCACAATGAGTTGGAAGGTCTAACAAATGCATGGACACATCATCGAACCACCTCCCCAACACTTGATTAGCCATTTGGATACCTTCCCTTTTATTCCAACACAACATTGTGTATACACCCTCTTAGTGATCTTCAATGTTGGCAAGAAGATTGTGGTCTAGGACACCAATACAAATAAAGAGACCAAGATAGACATGTGTAGCACTATCACCTTTCCATGTCCATTCAATATGGCCTCTAACATTGTTAATTTTGTTGACATTCTTTTATGCATAAGGATTATATTTCCTAACCCACCTTGCTTATTAACTCACAAGAAATATAACATGCCATTCTATTTTATTTCATATGAAGGCATTAAAAAATTAAATATACTTTGTATATTTAAGGATTTCTACCAATGCCACCCTGGGTGGGATACCATCCACCTAAATGCATTTAAATTACATAAAAACATCAATTCAATATCCAATTTTGATTTTGGGAATTCTTACCTAAATTCCCTTCATCATCATTTTTGCAACATAATCACATCAATTCATATTTTCATGGCTGCCATAATTTTTTTTTGATGCTACATCTTCAACTGGTGTCGTGTGGAGACTGACATGTTTCCTTAACCAATCTCTTACTCAATATTTTACCATCCTCATTTATATTTATATTGTTGGTTGTCATATACAACAACATCATCAACATCTTTAGCCATGCTTTAAACAATTTTCCTCGATATTCCATCCATCATTAGCCACATTAATTAACATACATCTTTAGTTCATATATAATCAACAAATCATGCTAGTTTGTATTCATATTATATATGTATAACAACGTTACAAACTCAACGAGAATTTTACCTAGATCTCATTATCTTGGAGGTTGCATCAAATCATGATTTTCACGCTGATTTTGAAAGTAGTGATGCAACATCAGGTTTTTTTGATTGTAGGTTTAAAATTCCAACATTTTTTAACCATGACATTAAAAACCAAATATCATGACTATGAAAGATATGAAAAAACACATTTAAATGCAAAAGTGGTGATGAAACATCACCCCCTTGTTTTTTAGGGTTAAAATTCAACAATTTTCAACATGACATTAAAAACTAAATATCATGACTATGAAAAACACTAAAACTCAACGCTTAAAAGTTTGTTTACATTTCTATTTTTTCTTCTTATTTTTTTTTAAATTCTTGGTTTGTAAGTGTTTTTCAAATTTGTTTAGGTTTTATTATTGCGCCAAGAGGTGCTCTCCAACCCACTATGGTAGTGATGTTGCAATGTCAACATAAACATTTTGACTTGGTAAAAAATAAAATAAAATTTAAAATAGGTAAATACATATCTTGATAATTAAAATTATATATATATATATATATATATATATATATATATATATATATATATATATATATATATATATAAACTTTAAAAAAAATGTGGTTTACAAGATTATGGTATTGCGTAGTCCATGGCATTTGTTATGATGAAGTCTATTTAAAGGCTCAAGGAAATCCATTATGGAATGAAAAAGTACCAGGTTAGATCCATCTTAACTTTGGAATTGATCCCTTTCGGCACTCGGTAGATCCGAATTTAAGATGGATGTAGACTAGTTTTATTTTATTTTATTTTTGGGGTGAAAACTATCAATTAATTGACAATACAACCTTGACCATTGGTATCACCACAAACAAAGAATATAAAGTCAACTATGAATCTAAAAGCGACATTACATAATTTTTGATTAATTATAATTTTTTCAAAATTTAAGCTTTTGTGATTTGAGTTTTGTTTGAGATTAGTTTTCAGATTCATCACATAAGATTTAGGATTTATTGATGTTTCAAACCCACAAAACATCGATAAATCCTAATTATAAATTAATTATTTTTCAAATCATTTACATTGATTTTTGTGTGTATATATGGAAAAAATCAATTAAAATAATCATTTTTTACTTTAAAAAATATTATTTTTTAAAGAGAAATAATAATTTTAAGAAAGAAAATAAAATAAAAAAACATTACAATATAAATATATATTTTTTTAAATTCATAAAATACCAAAAAAAAAAAAAAAAACATTCAAAATGGAAAAAATTAACGAAAGAATTAAAAAAAATACTAATGAAACATTTAAAAAAATATATAAATAATTAAAAACATTACAAAAATTTAAAATAATATATATATTTTAAAATCGTTAACATATTTTTTAAAAATAATGAAATAAAATTTAATTTTTTTTTTTTTTTTTTTTTTTTTTTTTAATTTTAAAAATTATAAAACAAAAATTTAAATAAATAATAAAAAATAAATGAAATTACAATAATAATTGAAAATATTTTTTTTATTAAAAATTCTCTCGAGGGGTGAATTTCAAGAATGGTAATGGGTTGGGTAATTGTGTTTTCCACCCTAATATGATGTAAGGAGTTAATAGGGGGTGACATGGTCACTTTCTTGAATGCAACTGCATGCGAATAGGATGTATGAAAGCGGTAAAGAATTTCAAATAGATGCAATTTCTGAGCAATAGTTCTAGTATTTTGGGCAACACCAAGAGGCCCTAGCCTGACTGCAATGTACCTCTTTACACACACACATAAAAAAAAATCAATTAATTGTTTAGGAACATAAATCTCTTTCTCCTATATCATTTCCTTCAAAGAAATCTTTACTTTGATAAGTTGTATGGAAGTCCTTTTTCTAGGTTAAGAAATAAAGAACTTGTAATACTATCTAGCCCCTTATTCATATTATCTATCACTACAAATTTTGGACTTTAGTTTTTAAAAACCTTCTTTTCTTTAATTACATTCTTTTTTTTTGCTAATTGATATCTTTGTTTTGATACACTTAATTCCATACCAAATAATATCATTTATCGCTAGATAGTACAGGTTCCTTGCCTTCCAAAGATTGGTATGTTACATGGTTATCTCAATTTTTTATTTTTATTTATTTATTTATTTTTTAATTAATTAATTAATTTTTTCTTAAGACTCATTTTTTCCTTCTTCTGAAATACTAATTCATAAATTCTAATTCTATACAAATCTCAACTAATGTATAAATATATTGGTACAAATCTATATATATTGTGGTAACAAAATGTGTGTTTTTTTGGTCCTTAACACACTTAGAATTATATTCAATAACTACTTTATCTCCTTTTTATCAAGGTTATAATACGATTATTATCATTGGAATAATATGAACCACGATCATGTAGGTGATGTTTACCTCTCAACATATTAATAAACATTAAACACATTGAATCTAACACATATATGTGACTTGGATTGTTTTACGATGGATCATATTATAAAGTCTTACTGACATCTTGGATTAATGTGGTATATGTGTGTGTTTTACATTGCTCTTGTGCATGTTGTATAGATTCTTCCATAACTTGCCTTCCATAATCAACATATGTGTCACTTCTTACGATCTTCACGAATTTTCTTTTCAGCTAACCAAACTAATGACTACAATGTTATATTAACACATTAATGGTGATGAGATAGGTTAAGGTTTTTACCCAGGTTAATGACTACGCCGACGGTTTCCGTTCATTCATTCATTCATTTTTTTACTCCGACGAATCTACTACTCTGCAACTATTATCAGTGATATAGACCACAATGCATCTAGAGAGAATTGGATTTTAACTCCATAAGGTTTTACCATTCCCTTGTCAGTTGGAGTATCCATTGTTTGAAATTTCAACGATTTTCGTAGAGGTAATTAAGTTTTTATATCGTTTCTTTCACTTTGATCAAATATTTCTTACTTTTCAAGGTCAGGGTTGAATTTATTCAACTAATTTGTACTTTGCTTTCATTTTCCCTTCAAGTGTTTGCAAGTTTAACAAATATTCTCCTAAGTGTTTGAAGATTTTTGTGGTGAGAATTTTGAGTATCATGCATATTTGGATTATTAACCACAATAGCCATTTTTGTGTCGACGTTTCAAGTCTCTAACAAGACTCATTGTCAGGACAAATCCACAGAGAAGAGCAAAGTTGAAGGGTAATAAATATGGAATGGAGGATAAAAAATGAGAAAAAGCCAAACAGATAACCCAATAATTAATTAGAAGAGAGATTATGATGAAGAGAAACATTTTTATATTCAATTATTATAGGGAATTTATTAATAATTGAAATTATTATTATTAATAATTTATATCAAGGATAATTGGAGTTAATAATCTTCTATAAATTATAAGTATTAATTATTATCATTATTAGTAATAATAATAATAATAATTATTAAAAATAATGAATTTAATTAATAATATAATAATTTCATTGTTAATTTTATGGATTAATAATTAATAAAGATGAATGATTATTTATATTAGAATTGTTTATTAATATTGGCAATATTGTTTTAACTATTAGGGTTTATAGTATATAAAGTTAGGGTTAAATTATTAATGATGTGTGTTGTTTTATGTTATTAAATTTATTATTAAATCTAAGAATAAAGTTAATAGTCATTGTTAATGAACTATCAACTTTAATCTTATAATATGATATTAGAATTTTGTTATCGTTTAGTTATTAGTTAGGAAGTTAAGGATGGAAAACGGAAGGGATATGGAATGAAAATATTTTTGAAGGGATGAATGTGAGGGAAGGAGGAAGAGAATAATAGGGAAAAAAAGGAAAGTGGAGAGGGGAAAGCGGTTAAGTCTCGGTTGTGAGCTATGGGGCCTTGAGTGAGTAAGCGGATCCAACTCCTGCTTACCTCCAAACTCCGTTCTCTATTAAGATTGTGAGGATGCTTTATAATTTCAAGGGCTTCACGGATCTTTCGTTTGTACTAATGTTTTTCATTAGTGATTATCTTAGTGTCTTCAAGGCACATATGTTGACATGTCTTTTCCGAGTGCTCTACAAGTGTTGAAGGCTGAGCTCTACCATTTTTAATGTCAACGCCATGTTCTTTGAGTCTATTGTAGTGGTTGCAACACCCTCCAAAATTTTGGCCTGCATCCAATTTCAGAGCCTCCCTTGGGTTTTAACTTGATGTTTTCAAGCACTCGGGCTCGCCCCATGAGCTCGTGTTGAGTCTTTGCACCCTCCTTGCTTAACCATTCAGAGGACAAATTTTTGCATGTTGGTCATAATGTCACACTTGCAGCCATGTTCTAGTCATGCAAAAGGTCCTGCTTCGTGTGTACAAGTTGTATTTGCTATGTAAACATCAGTCGCACTCACACACGAAATTGTATACACTATCGCGCAAGCGTCATTACGATTGTTCAATGATCTATCACAAGCATCATGCTTGTCGCTCGCACTGTCGGTCAGTCACACTAGGTATATGTTGTCTTGATGGTTTGAGGCGCCCTGTTGTCGAGTCATGTTGAGTGTGTGTTCTAAAGATCACGCATGCACAAGTTCACTCACTCACACACTTAGTCATTTTGCTGAAGTTCTGATGACCGAATCACCCACCAACAACCGGACCTTCGCTGAGCTGCATTGCGTAGTGTCAGTACTCGGTGAACATGTACCACTGCCAAAAATTGTGCAGAGATTGAGGCTGTCTCCCAGGCAACCTGCACTGCAAAATCCTCGAGTAAACTAAACCGACTGTCACCAAAAAAACGCAGAATTTTCTCAATAAGCCATCTCAATCTGCATTGCCCGTAAGTGAATCAACCAACCCTCCAGCTGGTTAACGAGAGAGTTTGACTGGGCAGTGACCCTGGGACTCACTCCCTAAAAAATTTGTGCAAAAGTTGCAGAGCTTGCCTGCTTCGCTGACTAAAGAAATTACGCTAAAATTCCAGACAGACACCTTGTGTCTGCTCCTGTTTCCCTAAAAAAATTGCGTAGTTTTTCCAACCAGTCACCTAGTTAACCGACCTACTACTCACCTGGAAAACTGCGCAGTTTTCATGAGCACTTAACCAACATCCCAACAACTCGCTCAGCTCAAAAACTACGATGGGGTGTCCATCAAGCCAACCTCCCAGCAATTGCGTAGTTTTCACTAGTAGAACTCCTGCAGCCCGCTCCTAGCTCCCCTAAAAAAATGAGCATTTTTTCCTGGCAAGCCTCTTGTAGCCCACTACCAGCTCCCCGAAGGAATGGTGCAGTTTTTGCTGCCAAGGCCCTCTGTTTCCTGCACTACTTCCTCCAAAAAATTGCACAGATATTCCACCAGCCAAGCCAAATCCCACAGATAGTCACTACTAATCAGGATTGCCCATCTCAGTCTCTAGTGACTTCTGCGCAATTTTCACCAGCAGTGCCTGGAGCCCGCATCCAGCTTGAAATCTGCCTTGTGCAGTTTTGTAGCCTTGTCCTCTCTCTCAGTCACCTGCATCCGAAAGAGAACGATAATTCATCATGGTAGACTAGGAGGTTTATGGATTTGATGTTGTCTCGTCATGAGTGATTGCAGATACAGATACATGGATAATACATGACACGATGACGAACGAGATGAATAAGGAAAGCACATGCAAGGAGATTTGTTCGTGAATGGACGAACGGATGATGCATGCGAGGAGATTTTCCTGCGAACGAACGATGCATACGAGGATATTTTCTCGCGAACAAACAATGCATGCGAGGAGATTTTTTCGCAAATGGACGATTCATGCAAGGAGATTTTTTTGCGAACAGACAAACATGCGAGGATATTTTTTTGCAAAAGGGCGAACATGTGAAGCATGCCAAAGTACAAGCTAAGGAGCGACGTGAACATGCAACATCAAGAGAACATTAAGACCATCGAAGTATCCACACACCTTGCCATGTTAAGGTGAAGCTATGATACACCAAGAGGACCATCCATCACTCAGTAGCACTGTAGCTCGACATGGACACCACTGGCAACATGAACGTACCAGCATTGTCGTGTCGAGTCAGGTCATGAGTCATGTCAGACACATCACTATTGTGGGCCCTAATGTTGTAAATCAATGTAATGTAACGTGGAACTCCAAGAGACACACATGTAATTTGAAGAGTCATGTAATATGAAAAGTCATGAAAGTCAAATAGTCACGAGGGAAGTCAAATAGTCACAATGGCCAGTCTTACCCTTGGCTATAAATACCCCTCATTTGTACATGCAAAATAATTTTCACCTTGGCTCCTCCCACATAGCCTTGAGAGTCTGTAGTCTTTTGTCTGAGAAGCAAGAAGTGGTTCCAACACCCCTTCCACAGGGTTAGTGATGTATGGTGTACCAATTTGTCTTGGAATTTTCGTTTAATTTAGAAGCCTGATAATAGGCCATCACATTTTCACACATGTATTGTAACTGTTTGTTAGACTAATCTTGAACACTTGTAATGCATGTTGCTTTAACCTGTGTTAAACAATTGAACTCTTTCGGTTTCTCTAATACATATATTTACGAAAATGTGTTGTATGAGTTGTTAACGTTGTCCTACCCATGTGGGTTGCCTCGCCGGACATCAAACATGAACTTTCCCATAAACTTGTTATAACAATCTCGCACTCGCGTGGACTGATATGCTGGGTGTTGTACGTGCTATCTTCTCTTGTGTGTTGTGATTGCCGCATTCGTGTGGATTGATCCTCCGGAAGCTGTGCATGTCCTGTTGTGTTGTGTGTCTCTGATAGAGTTGGGACTTTTTCCCTTTTGACTGGAGACTTACTTCCACCCTCTCTCTCCATGGTGAAAGGACCTTGACACAAGTAACACTAGCACTCACCAAGCACACAAACCTTGTTGTTCAAGGTTGAAGTAGATCACTCTCACATGCTGACAAGCAAGAGTTAAGGCATATCTTTAAGATAATGGCAACCGGGCCATCGTATCGGATGGGAATCCTACACCAAATGGTGTGAGGTCTAGTTAGGAATTCATATCGGGGAGATCCCCTGAATGTTGGTGGGTCCAGCACCATCAAAATTTTGGTGCTAGAAGGAGGGCTAGATGACAAGCGGATTCTCACAATCTATGTTGAATCTTCACACATATATCATGGAGTTTTTTATGGTTCACCCTCCGAAATGTCTATCCAACGAACATATCTTTCATGTCGAGAGGGAGTTCTGGGATGAATTGTCACAAATCACGTATGATGGTGAAGACAAAGTGGCCTGGCCTGAGCACTTAGATGACTTCCATGTGCTCATGGAGAATGTGGAAGGTTTTAATGAAATAGAGGTTTGTTCATTGCTCGCACACACACTTCGCGACCACCCATTGCGATGGTGTAACATACTACCTCATAACTCTGTGCACTCATTCAAGAAGTTCAATGATCTAATTGAATCTATTTTCCACCATTTTAATCCTGAAGCACTTGATAAAAATTTGTTAAAATAATGGAAGGCCCCACATGAATTGCCTATGGATTTTTCACAATGCTTCCATCTATTCATGTTTGAAGCTTCAAAAATTCAGATGAAATTCCAATATCTCATGGACAGATTTGAATATTTCCTTACCAAATCACTCTGTCCCAAGATGAAGTTGAAGTTCAAACCCCACTCGACATACTTCGGTGATGGAGTTGCGCAATCACAAGAGGACATAGTCGCTGTCATAAGTGACTGTCCACCTTCCCATCATCAAAAAACTCCACCACCATAGAGTGATGTGGGAGAACATGCACACATGTCTGTTCAACTGTCACATCCTCCCACCCTCACTACTTTCAATATATGTGCAGATTTGGTTGGGAAGCCCATGGGTTTTCATACACACTTGTTATCTCAACCTCCGTCTCAGTGTTTTGTTGTTCCTCCAGATTGCACTATCTTGTGTTCTTTCATTCTGGCTCTACACCTATTGTGAATGAGGATCAAGCCATCGATGAATTTTATGTTGCACAACCAACCTGCACTGTCATTCATGAAGAGTATGACCAAGCACCTGAGCATGAACCTGCGGTGAAGGATGACCTCCTTCTGTTCGCGCCTCCTTCGCTTTTTCCTAACATCGTTGGTGATTCTGTTATCCCTGATTGTCTTTTTGTTAATCCATCCACATATTCATCTACTTCTGATCATTTGTAGAACACACCTGCTGTCAGTCCATCATTTGAAACATAGAGGACAAACCGTTCATTAAAAATCCACTTGATCTTTCATCTGCTTTTTCCAAAAACACAGAGGGTGAACATTCTTGCTTCTCATCTACCCCTCTGTATGATTCATAAAATCATGAGGATGCTGAAAAACATCCTGAATTTTATGATGATGGTTGTCCTGATCTTTGTACTTCTTCATCTGATCATGATGTTGATTCACTCATTGTTAATATGTCTAAGCCACTAGTCTATGATGATTTATCTATTGACAAAGTGGAAACCCTACAGGCTGTTGAGACACTTCACCCTGAGCTGACAGTTACGTCAGACCCTCGCTGTCCTAAGGTTAGTTCCACTTCTGATCAAAAAATTTGTGAAACACCCGAGGCTCCTCATCACTCATCAGCATGCACTAAAGATCAATCCAACACACAAATTTCTCTACCTCCACCAGATTCACATGATCCCATTTCCTGTGCACAGGAGGAGTCATTCGCAGCAAGCACACTTGCAAGGCATAAGTTGTCTCTTTTTCTCATGTTTGCTTGTCTTCCACAGTCAAGAGAGTGCATTGTTATATATTTTATGTTTGTTGGTTTGCTTGACTGTGTTTCTCGCGAACCATGCCTTCACCAACATGGGCCAGCCAATGTGTCGGTGGCTGCATTAGAAATATCACTTCACGTAAGTAGTTCCATGCACTGTTAACGTAGGAGTAGTGTTTGTTTTCCTGCTTGTCCTTGTTTTTGGTTTGCTTCTTTGTTTGCATGCTGACTTGGTTTGGTTTGGTTTGTTTGCTTGCTCGCTTTGCTTTCTTGTTGTTTTGTTTGCTTTGCTTACTATTTTTGTTTCGTTTTGTTTTGTTTGCTTAGTATCATGCTATTTTTATTTTTGTAAATAAGTGTTTCCCTCTACTGAGTTATGGATTTTGAATGAGTATGTGGCTGAGATCCAAAGAGTCTTGTGACACTGCAACACTTGGCCAATCCTGTGTCCGTCTTCTCTGTGCTTGGTTATAACCTTCAGCCAATGAAGTCTTGATGGAAAATACGAGCCATCTACAAAGGAAGCTTGGGTCCAACCATGAACCTGTGTCCACACTGGGAAACCCCATGCATGTACTCAGCCTTCTACTATGTGTATTCAAGATCATCCAACTAGTATAAATGGAGAAGGGGAAAATCTAAATGAGCAAACCTATGTCAAAGGTCTTACATGCTTCTTTGAAGGAACAACCTCTTCTATTCTCAATAAGTCGGGATCCCTCTTCCACCCCAAAAATAAATAAGTTCCTATGCATAACCCTCTTTAAAAAAAAAGTACAAGGCGAAAGAAGAGAAAGGCTTCCTGTGCAGAGAGGTGAAGCATGCAACTCCACCGAGGTACTAACCAGGCTCGTTGGTAGTGGAGAAATGCATGTGCTCCTACGTGACTCCACCGAGGCACTGTCCAGGGCTGTTGGCAGTGAAACAACACCAGAGATGAAAACTTATACTCTGAATTTTTTTAACTCGTGAGCCAAACTACCCTTCCCGATTTCAAAACACTGTGATCAAGCTGAAACTTATTGTTGTATTTGACTGAGTTGGTGAAAGGTGAACCATGTCTGTCCATGGGGTAAATGGGGAGGTCAAAGTAACGCACACAATGATTCAATACTCCTTGAAATACCAAGGCTCTATGCTGTCAATGGACCAAAACAGAGAAGCTGGAGTTCAACCACTATGGCGCCAAGTGTTGTAGCGGCTACAACACCCTCCAAAATTTTGGCCTACATCCAATTTTAGAGCCTCCCTTGGGTTTTAACTTGATGTTTTCAACCACTCGGGCTCACCCCATGAGCTCATGTTGAGTCTTTTCACCCTCCTTGCTTGACCATTCAAAGGAAAACTTTTTGCATGTTGGTCACAATGTCACGCTTGCAACCATGTTCTGGTCATGCACAAGGTCCCTGCTTCGTGTGTACAAGTTGTATTCACTATGTAAACATCCGTCACACTCACACACGAATTAGTATGCATTGTCGCGTAAGCGTTGTTGCGATCGTTCAACGATCTATCACAAATGTCGTGCTTGTCGCTCGCACCGTTGGTCAGTCACACTGAGTATATGTTGTCTTGATGGTTTGAGGCATCTTGTCGTCGAGTCATGTTGAGTGTGTGTTTGCAAGATCATGTATGCACAAGTTCACTCACTCACACACTTAGTCATTTTGTTGAAGTCTTGATGACCGGATGACTCTCCAACATTCGGACCCTTGCTGAGATATAATACACAATGTTATTACTCGGTGAACATGTACTGCTGCCTAGAATTGCGCAGATATTGAGGTTGTCTCCCAGGCAGCCTGCACTGCGCAATCCTTGAATCGACTGAACCGATTGTCACCCAGAACAACGTAGAATTTTCTCAGCAAGCCATCTCAATCTGTGCTTCCTGCAAGTGAATCAACCAACCCTACAACTGGTCAACCAGAGAGTTTGACTAGGCTGTGACCCCAGGATTCGCTCCCCCAAAAAATTGCACAAAATTTGTATAACTTGTGTTAGAGTCAGTTTGGTCATCCCTCCGTCAGAGATCATTCCTCTTTTTGCATTTCATTTTTAGGTGTCTCATTCAGCTCGATCGTCTACATTCCACTAGGAGCATGCCATAATATGACAGAAGGGCCTTGTCACTCATTCCCCTCATGTTATCTACCCGCTGGCTCTTCATTTAAAAAACATATACAGTCTTTTCATCAAAGTTTCAAAAGTTGTCTTTAGGGTTTTAGTGTCAAGTAGGTCTAGGATTTCATTAGGGTTTTGTCAATAAATGCTTTAGAGTGTCCGATAATCACCAGCAGGCCATGAGGATGTTCTATCACCAATAAATTTTGTTAATAAGTATCCGAAAATGTATTTAGCTTTATTTGTACAAAATCATGTAAATTTTGTTCTGTTCATTGTAAATTCCTTCACCTGCACCCTGGTTCCTTTCCTTATCCTAAGAAGCTCCAACACCTGCAAAGACAAGCCAAGCTCAGGTCATTTCACTCATTACAAAGCAGTGAAAAAGTCCAAAATAGAGGTTGAAATAAAAGTTATTTGCAAAACATTATAAAAATAGGTTTTTGGCAAAATTAATTTGAAAAGCCAATGTATAAAGCATGTCTCCAAGTTTTGAAAGTTCATTTGCATGCCAAGAACAAAGAGGTGGCAACTCAAAGTAATTTTTGTGTACAAGTGAGAAATTGGGCAAAATTGGAAGAAAATTGGCTGGCGCAGTGCACTGGGCAGAGGGCGCGACGCACTAGGAGAAAACACACAGTGCATTTTTGCACGGGCGCGGTGCACTGGGAAGGCACGACGCATTGGGTGAGCTGCGCAGCGCACACAACAAAAGGCCCGAAACTGTTAAGAATCGTTCCAAATTGCCATTAACTTGCATAGATTTTCCAGGTAGAGCCTCCATATCTATGATTTATCTAATTTTGTGCTAGGCTATGGTGGTTTATGGATGATAATGGTTAAATAAAAACATCAAACCCTACCTCTTAAATTACCTCAAGCAAACTTGCTGATAGGGTTTCAAAATCACTGTTTTGTCACCAAAATTCACTTCCTCATCCCATTGGTCCCTTGTTTTCATCATTTCCTAAATTTCCCTATCCCCCTAAGCTCATTAATTCCTTCTCCCAAATTCCCTTTCCCAAATTCTCAAACCTCAACCCTATACAAAAACTCCTAACCCTATACATAAATTCCCAAACTCTCCCATATTTCCCTAATTACTTTTATCCCAACAGTCCCTAATCCCTCACTGTTTTCCCCTCCCTTTGCAGTTCCTTGTTTCACTATTTTCCCCTTGGTGCCAGAGCTCAAGTACATCACCAAAAGGCAGTCCAAAGCAGTTTCATACATCAACAATCAGTTTTCTCCAAGGCATTTTGTCTATCAGCAGTTATGGCATCTGAGCATTCATCTGATTATGAAGTGGAAACCCAAAGTGACTCACCCATGGAGGAACATGCACCCCGGAGGCCTCATAGAGGTGGCAGACATATTAGAGAAGAACCAATCACCCTCACTGAATTACAGGCCTACCCTCTTGCCATCTCTTGTTTCCAGCGTCAGTCATGTTATGAGTTTTGTGAGAAGGTTGCTAATGTTCAATTTCATCATGAGTTGGCTCACTTGTTTGTACTGCATTTACATGGTGATCAGGCCACCTTAGCTGGTGTCACTTTCACAGTAACACCAGAAACCATTTCATTGGCAACCGACATACCAAACATTGGAGAACCATGGAACAAGAGGAAGAAGATTGACCGGCAGCATTATGAGCCATATATTAAACCCGGTTTCTTGAGGTAGCTCAAGAGAGTGTTTCCATTCCGATATCTTAAAGATGAATATGCTCCACTAATGAAATTAATCATGAAGTATTTCAGTTGTGAAGGACGGTTCTCCCGCTTGTATGCTTATCACATCAGGTTGCTCATGCATTTCACCTGGGTACGGATGATGAACATTCCTTATTTTATATGCCAAAATATAGAAAGGATGACCATCCTTGTGCAGCACAAGACTCCTCAGCAGCAACTTAACAGTGTTTATCATTTTGCTCTCATCAAGATTGTGGTGGTTCATCATCTTGGATTAAAGGGCATCACTTGGGATGATTTTATCTCCCGTGACTTTTTCAGAGTTTCACAGGGATCTTCAGAGGCTGGGCATGTGACAGGAGGCCCTTCTCATCAACATGAAGGCCATGATCCATGCACTGTTACTATATCGGTTTTCATTACTTATCAAAAGGGTACCAGGCAGTTGTTTGCGACAGCAAAGCGAGTGTTATCTCCACTTGGTGTGGAAGGGGCCTCGCTTCCAACATCAACACCACAGATACAGGACAAAGGCAAGAGGCCAATGCAGGATGAGGGGCCTTTAGGTGAACGAGAGACCGACTTCATTCTCATTCGGGATGACGATATATACATGGGCCCGCAAAGTGCCAACCTTAGAGATATCATCCAGGAGCAGCAAACAGAGATCAAAGCCTTGTCCCTCGACTTGGAGAGGGCTAAGTGGAATATAAAATACTTGGAGCAAAGGAATAAGCAGCTTGAAGATCAGCATGTTATGAAACCAGCTCACAAAAAGATAGAAAAGAGAGATCCACGACTTAGAATTCAGCCTCTTCGAGGGGGCAACCTCCTTTACATTACATAAATGAACAATTCTTGGATGATACAAATGACAAAACCTCCTTTCTATATATAGGAGTCTAAGGAGTCACCATGTAATCCAGCCGACCTAACAATAATAATATAAAGCCACAAAAATAACAATAGAGGGATTCTATGGGGCACAGAAATAACAATATGGGGGTAATAGGGGCACAACAATATAAATAAGGGGTATAACTACAATAGTAATGGGGTAATCACTAGTATTATAGGGACCCAACATGCCCCTCTCCTTCAAAAAAGTGTTGTCCTCAACGCTTGAGTAGTTCTGGATACTTCTGCATAAAATTCTCATCCTCCCATGTGGAATCTTCAGCGGATAAGTTCTTCCACTTGATAAGATACTCTGAAATTGATCGATTTCGTAGCTGTCGAGTTCTTGTTTCTGTGACTGCTTCCGGTTCCAATATAATTTTTCCTTCCTCGTCAAGTTCTGGCAATATTGTTTGAATTGGGAGCTTGTCACCTATAACCTTCTTTAAACATGAAACATGGAAAACTGGGTGCAATCGAGAAGCTGCAGGAAGCTCCAATTTGTATGCCATAGTACCAATCTTTTGCAACACCTTGTACGGACCATAATACTTTGGTGATAATTTATTATCCTTCTTAGCTTGCTTTAGGGACATTTGCTTATATGGTTGTAGCCGTAGGAATACCCAATCACCTACATCAAAACTTCTTTCACTGCGATGTTGATCTGCCTGTTGTTTCATTCTATTTTGTGCCAACACGAGGTTATCCTTTAAGAGTTGGAGGACTTGTTGTTGATGTTCGATGTGATGTTCCACTGCCTGAACCTTAGAATTTTCTCTTAAATATGATGTGATGGATGGTGGTTGATACCCATAAAGTGCCATAAATGGGGTCATTTTTGTTGCTGTATGGAAGGAAGTGTTATACCACCATTCAGCCAGAGGCAACCATTTGACCCATTGTGTCTGTTTATCAGATACAAAGCAACGAAGATATCCTTCCAAACATTTGTTTACTATCTCAGTTTGCCCATCAGATTGAGGATGATAAGATGAGCTATGAGCTAACTGAGTACCAAGACAAGAAAATAATTCTGTCCAAAAATTTCCAGTGAAAATGGGATCTCTGTCACTTACAATAATCTTTGGGTTTCCATGTAGCTTTTGAACTGTTTCCATAAATGCAGTAGAAACTGTACTGGCTTTAAATGGATGTGATAATGCACAAAAGTGTGCATACTTGGTAAGTCTGTCAACTACCACCATGATGACACTCTTTCCCTCAGACTTGGGTAAACCTGTGATAAAATCCATTGAAACCTCCTCCCAACGTTGGCTTGGAATGGATAAAGGTTGTAATAGACCCGGTGTCTTAATTGTTTCAACTTTATTTTGTTGGCAAACCAAACATTCCGCCACAAACTTTTGAATATCTGATTTAAGGCCATCCCAAAAAAATTCCTTCTTAACCCTGTGGTAAGTTTTTAAAAATCCTGAGTGCCCTCCTAAGGGAGAAGTGTGCAATTCCATAAGAATCTTTTGTTTTAGCTGGGAATTCTTACAGAGGTATAAGCGATCTTTGTACCATAACGAATCATTTTTCCAGCTAAATGTATCAGAAGTACTGGAATCTTGTTGTAGCTTTCGAATAAGTGCCCACACTTCTTCGTCATTCTTCCATTCCTCCCTTGCTTCGTTTATCCAATCTGGTTGGATAATAGAAATGGCACACAACAATGCTTCCACATCCTCATCCTTTCTTGAGAGTGCATCTGCCACCACATTTTGCTTCCCTTTTTTGTAGATGATTTCAAAGTCATAACCCAACATCTTTGTGACCCACTTTTGTTGCTCTTCAGAGGATAATCTTTGTTCTAAAAAGTATTTAAGGCTATCATGATCCGTTTTTACCTTGAAGTGTCTTCCCATTAGGTAGGGTCGCCATTTCTTAAGTGCATGGAGTATTGCCAACATTTCCTTCTCATAAATAGCTTTGCTTAAAAACTTTCCCTTGATTGGACGACTTTCAAAAGCAATGGGTCTTTCATCTTGCATTAGAACAGCACCAATTCCATTTCCTGAAGCATCACATTCCACAATAAAGGTTTTTGTGAAGTCCGGTGTAGCTAAGACCGGTGCTTGGCACATTGCCTCTTTAAGATGTTCAAAGGCCTTTGTTGCTTCCGGAGTCCATGAAAATGAATCTTTCTTCAATAATGTTGTTAGAGGTGCTGCTATTCTCCCATAATTCTTAACAAACTTGCGATAATACCCTGTCAACCCAAGAAATCCTCGCAGATGCTTTATGGATGTGGGGATTTTCCATTCCTTAATGGCTTTAATTTTGCTAGGGTCTACCTTAACTCCTTCATGAGATACAATATGACCCAAATATTCCACCTCCTGGACTCCAAAGAAACATTTGGATCTTTTTGCATATAATTGTTTCTCCTCCAATAGTTGTAGCACCCTGTCAACATGTTCAACATGATCCTTCCAAGACTTGCTGTAGATTAGTATATCATCAAAAAATACTAACACAAATTTTCTAAGGAATGGTTTGAAAATTGAATTCATCAAACCTTGAAATGTTGAAGGTGCATTGGTAAGGCCAAAAGGCATGACCAAAAATTCATAATGACCCTCATGAGTTCTAAATGCCGTTTTTGGAATGTCTTCAATCTTCATTCTGATTTGATGATATCCCGAACGAAGATCCAACTTGGTGAAGTAAATTGATCCATGCAATTCATCCAGTAATTCATCAATAACAGGAATGGGGAACTTATCTTTAATAGTGAGCTTGTTGAGCTCCCTATAATCTGGACACATGCGCCATGATCCATCCTTCTTGTGCACCAATACTACTGGAGCTGAGAAAGAACTTTGACTCGGTTGAATTATACCAGCCTCTAGCATTTCTGCAACCATACGTTCAATTTCACTTTTTTGGACATAGGGATATCTGTACGGCCTGATGTTTGGAGGAACACTTCCTGGAATCAGATGAATAGCATGATCATGATCACGCATAGGTGGGAGACCTTTGGGAGTCTCAAATACCTTGGAATGATTGTCCAAGACTTTTTGGAGATCTGGAGAAATAGATGATTCCAATGTGGAAACATCTAGCGAACATAATTGTGCAATTACACCTCTTTGCTCCTTTTTTAGAAGCTTTGTCATACCATTAGAGCTGATTATCTTTCCTGGTTTCCCTGCAATACCCCTTAATTCAACTTCCTTTCCTTCCGAAGAAAATTTGATGAAAAGTTCTTGAAAATTAAAAGCTATTGTACCCAAGGATTGTAGCCATTGGACTCCTAGTACAACATCAGCACCTCCCATTGGAATGGAAAGCATTGGGCTAGTCAATACATATTCTCCCATGGATAGCTTGATATTATGGCACTTTCCAGAGCAATTTATTGTTCCTCCATTTGCAATCATCACTTGACACTCTGGTGCTGGATATAGGAAGCAATTCAATTCTTTTGCTACCCTACAATGAATAAAATTGTGGGTGCTTCCTGAATCAATCAACACTATTACCTTTTTCTTCTTGATTTGTCCTTCTATCTTGATGGTTTGAGGAGTGGTAATTCCCGCCAATGCATTACAAGATATGGTCGGATTTATTTGTTCTTCATCTAGGCTTTGTTCCTGGAATATATCCTCTTCTTTTGACCTTTCTTGCTCCTTTTCTTCTTCCTCTTCACAATCTATGTAGAATAATTTCTTCTCAGCACACTTATGACCTTTTGTGTATTTGCTATCACAATTGTAACAAAGCCCTTTTGCTCTTTTTTCTTCCAATTGTTGTGGTGTCAACCTTGTAGGTTGTGGAAGACTATGGGCAACAACACTTCCGTCTTTATAGTTGTGAGTGGTATGCTTCCTAGTTGCCATAATTTTGCTTTCCATTTTTCTTGCTAACCTGAATGCCTTCTCTAATGAATCAGGTTCCCAAAGGCGCACATCATGTTGGATATTATCCTTTAAAGACCCTATGAACACATCAATCCTATGCTCCTCTGGAATATCTTTTACCCTTATGTTCAATTTTTGGAACTCCTCAATGTGCTCCATTATTGAACCCTTTTGTTTGAGACTTATCAATTGGCTAAAAAAAGTGTTGCTTTTTGTATCCTCATAATGGGCTATCAATTCTTCCGTAAAAATTGCCCAAGTGATAAATTGTTTACGAGAACAAAGCCATTGATACCATACAAACTGATTTGGTTCCAAATATAAAGTTGCCGTACGTACCTTTTGTGGGTTTTGCACATTATTGAGATCGAAGAATTGCTCCATCTGTAATATCCATGTGGCGGGATCCTTGCCATCAAACTTCCTCATATCGATTTTTGGAACATGGTGAGTCTTCGATCCAACATTAGAGTCTATGGAATCATGATTAACATTTCTTTTGTTCTCATCATGAGTTTCCTTTACTACCTTTTCACCATTAGTGACCCTTTCTTGTAGCAACTTCTTCAATTCATCCATCTTATCATCCATGCCATCAATTTTAGCGTCCATGCCATTCACCTTAGCTTCCATGCCATCCATCTTAACTTCCATGCCATCCATCTTAGCTTCCATGCCCTTTATCTTAGATTCCACGCCATTTACCTTAGATTCCACGCCATTTATCTTAGATTCCACGCCACTTATCTTAGCTTCTGTTAGCTTTTGTGAGCGTGACATTTGTTGCACTTGTTCTTGTAATTTTGATATATCATGTAGCATTTCTTCCTCTTCTTCATGAGTCATGCTAGAGCTTTCAGGTTCCTTACTAGGTGTTTGCATTTTCTTTCCTCGGGGCATCAGTTACCGATAATAATGCTTTACTATGCCCTTTGAATTCCGTTAAACCAAGCTTACACAAAAATTTAAAAAAAAACTACACACCTTTTTTCACTTTATAGAAGCCTGATATTGAATCTGATGTATCTCTGTAATTTCGGATCATCCAGTTCTGAAATTGCTATCTGTAGTAGCCTTCTGCGTCCTCTTTCCAATGCCACAAGTCTGAGCCAAATTGGATTCTCCAAGGAAGAGTTATGTGAAATCTCCCACAGTGACTTGCTTTTAGACTGGTTCAGTAGAGCGAACTTGTACGACGTGCCACGAGTCACTGTTTCAACCTTTGAATCTGAAACTCACCCAAAAGAAACTACAGTCTGTCCTCTTTCTGTACCTTTTTACGAAATTTCAATCCGATCCTCAGAGAGAGAGTTATGACGATTTTCCCCAGGTCACCTGTTTTGAATGTAATTCAGGAGTCTGCAAAAAGGCCAACTTCCTCAGATCATATCTCCGAAAATATCGCGCTAAAAGCTCTGAAATTCGGACCCAAAGTTCAGCGCCAATTCTTCTCAAATGGGTTTTTTTTGCAACTTCTGAAACGTCACAGAAAAAAAGTTATAGCGAAAATGCCACGATGACCTGTTTGGAGCAGCGAAACCCTAGAATCCAAAGCTCTGATACCAAATGTTATGAAACCAGCTCACAAAAAGATAGAAAAGAGAGATCCACGCCTTAGAATTCAGCCTCTTCGAGGGGGAAACCTCCTTTACATTACATAAATGAACAATTCTTGGATGATACAAATGACAAAACCTCCTTTCTATATATAGGAGTCTAAGGAGTCACCATATAATCCAGCCGACCTAACAATAATAATATAAAGCCACAAAAATAACAATAGAGGGATTCTATGGGGCACAGAAATAACAATATGGGGGTAATAGGGGCACAACAATATAAATAAGGGGTATAACTACAATAGTAATGGGGTAATCACTAGTATTATAGGGACCCAACACAGCAGGTGATTATGGAATTACAAAACATCAGGGAGAATCGTCAAGTTGCTCAAAGGAGGAGGATTGAATTCACTTCATTGGAGCAAGAGATTAATGCTGATCGGGAGTCTTGGCTTGAAAGAGTCAAACATCCACTTAGAGGGACTGCTGGACAAGGCTGATAGAGACAAAGCATTGCTGAGACACATGGATTTCCACTACATGGTACAGAACAAGGTTTGCAAGGCACGAATAAGGAATCTAAAGGCAAAATTAAAGAAAGCAATAAGGAAGCAAAAGAGGCAAAAGGAGCATGATCATCTTCAGATATTGGCCAAGCCTCTTTAGCCCAGCATGACACTTGATAGAGAAGGTCCAGCCCAAATTTCAAGAAATTTGGAGCAATTTTTGGCATTTTGAATTTTTTTGCACTAAAAAACAAGTTTTGCCTCCCTATGCGCCGCGCCACGTGGCGCTCGCTTTTGCTAGAGGGATCCAAATCCAAAAAACTTTGCATTTCTGGATTTTCATGATAAATTATGGTTTCTTGTGCATGGCCAGGAAATTTGGGCAGGTTTTGAGCCCTCAAGATGTCAAAAACACTCAAAAAATGACTTCACTGCCCTTATTTTGACACACAGGAAGCAGTCTTTGGTGATTGAAGTTTTAGAGGGGCAAATGACATCCAAATTTAGAAATTCTACTTAGGTTGGAAAGTAGACAGATAGGGATTTCCAAAAAGCTATCTTGGGCTCAATTTGGACTTCAGGAAGTGCCTCAAAATCAGCTCCAAAGTGGCGCGACGCATAGAGAATCAAGCACGACGCATAGAGAATTTTTGCCTATTTTTCACTCTTCAGCTCAGAAATTCTTCCAGTTTTAACCAGTTTTGCTTTTTGATGTTACTCTTGATATCTCATGATGTAATTTGATAACCATGATGTAATATTGGCACACTTTTACTTGTTCTAGAGGATTCATTCACTAAAAAGTGAAAACTAAATGAATGAATCAGCTTCCTAGCATATAGGGGCAAGTTGTTTGATTTCCTATATTTCAGTTCCTTGTTTAGAATTGGTTCAAACAGCTCCTAGAATGATGAGCTCGAACCCTAGAGGCATGGGCAGGAGTTAGTCTTGTCTATATCATGTAATTTCTCAGTCATTTTCAGGGTTGGATACTTGGGATTGCTTGGCACTTCATTGTACATTTCATTTCTGCAATTTTGGCAAAGGAAAGACCAGGGTTTTGTAGCACTTGTTGGGATCCATATGGCTCTATGTTTTGATGGTGTTTTTCTCTAAGTAATTGTAAGTTCACTGATGTTTATGTGTATCATTTTCCCTTCTCTTTTCTTTTGAAATTAAACAAATGAGTGATTGAGGTAGAATTCATTGGACTGTTGTGCTCTGCCTTGAAATTTTGTTTAATTTTACATGTTTTCATCTGTTTGAGGAGGACTCTTGAGACCCTCTTGACCTCCTTATCCCCTCACCAGTATGATCCATCCATTCATTCAATCCAAAGCATCAAAACGATTTCCTTCCTTGCCCTAATCAGAACTCTGCACAACTAGGCCTCATCCCCGGACCCAAATCTGCCTTTCCCTTTTTCCAACAAAAACCCCCAAAAATCAAATCAAATCCTTGCACTTCATACCTAGCCTAAGATCAGTTGTTAAATCAGTCATCTCAAGCCCCATCGATTATCTTTCGCTGAGATTGGCCCGGAGAGAGCCCTCTCCTGTCCTCATAGGGCTAGCTACGAGGCTGAGCGTGGTTTTATGTGGACTTAGAATCTTACCTTTTCAGCCTGAGGTAAATCTAGGCTCTAACACCTTGCTTGCTCCGATGACTGAAGAAATTACGCTAACATGTTGGACAAACACCTTGCGCCCGCCTCTGTTTCCCTTAAAAAATTGTGCAGTTTTTCCAGTGAGTCGCTTAGTCAGTCGGCCTGATGCTTACCCTCAAAATTGGTCAGTTTTCATGAGAAGTCAACCAGCAACCCAACATCCCCCTCAGCTCAAAAAATACAATGGGGTGTCCAGCAGGACAGCCTCCCAACAATTGCACAATTTTCACTAGAAGCACACCTGCATCCCATTGCCATCTCCCCTGAAAAATGCGCATTTTCCCCCGGCAAGCCTCTTGCAGCCCGTTTCCAACCCCCCAGAGGAATTGCACAGTTTTTACTGCTAAGACCCTCTACTTCCTGCACTGCTTCCTCCAAAAAATTGTGCAGATCTGCCTGCCAACCAAGCCAGATCTCGTAGACAGTCACTGCTGATCTGGATTACCCATCTCATTCTCCTAGTGACTTATGTGCAATTTTCACCGGTAGTGCTCGAAGCTCACATCCCAACTTGAAATCTGCATTGCGCAGTTTCGTAGCCTTGTCCTCTCTCCCGGTCACCTGCATATGAAAGAGAACGACAATGCATCATGGTAGAATAGGAGGTTTATGGATTTGATGTCTTCTCGTCATGAGTGATTGCAAGTATATGTACATGGATAAGACATGACACGATGACGAATGGGATGAGTAAGGAGAGCACATGCAAGGAGATTTGTTTGCGAATGAACGAATGAATGATGCATGCGAGGAGATTTTCCCATGAATAGATGATGCCTGTGAGGAGATTTTCTCACGAATGAACAATGCATGCAAGGAGATTTTTTCGCGAATGAACAATGCATGCGAGGATATTTTTTCACGAACGGATGAACATGCGAGGATATTTTTTCGTGAATGGATGAATATGTGAAGCATGCCAAAGTACAAGCAAAGGAGTGACGTGCACATGCAACATCAAGCGAACACCAAGACCATCGAAGACTCCGCACACCTTGTCATGCAGAGGTGAAGCTATGATACACCAAGAGGACATCCATCACTCAACAATACTGCAGCTTGACATGGACACCACCAACAACATGAACATACCAGCATTGTCGTGTCAAGTCGGGTCATGAGTCATGTCGGCCACATGACTACTATGGACCCTACTGTTGTAAATCAATGTAATGTAACGTGGAAGTGCAAGAGACCCACATGTAATATGAAGTGTCATGTAATCTGAAAATTCATGAAAGTCAAATAGTCATGAGGGAAGTCGAACAATCACAAGGGCCAGTTTTACCCTTGGCTATAAAACCCCTCATTTGTACATGCAAAAGACTTTTCACCTTGGCTACTCCCACATAGCCTTGAGAGTCTGTATTATTTTCTTTGAGGAGCGAGTAGTGGCTCCAATGCCCCTTCCACGGGGTTAGTGATGTATGGTGTACCAATGTGTCTTGGAACTTTTGCTTAATTTAGAAGCCTGATAATAGGTTAGCATGTTTTCACACACTGTTTGTGAGACTAATATTGAACACTTGTAATGCATGTTGCTTTAACCTGTGTCAAACAATTGAAATCTTTCGGTTTTTCTAATACATATATTTAAAAAAATGTGTTGTATGAGTTGTTAATGCTGTCCTACCCACGTGGGTTGCCTTACCAGACATCAGACAAGAACTTTCGCATAAACTTGTTATAACGACCATCGCACTCATGCGGACTTCTCTGCTGGGTGTTGTACATGCTATCTTCTCTTGTGTGTTGTGACTGTCACATCCATGTGGACTGCTCCTTTGGAAGCTATGCATGTCCTATTGTGTTGTGTGTCTTTGATAGAGTTGGGACTTTTTCCATTTCGACTGGAGACTCACTTCCAACCTCTCTCTCTACAATGAAAGTACCTTGACACAAGTAACACTAGAACTCACCAAGCACACAAACCTTTCTGTTCAAAGATGAAGCATATCACTCTCACGTGATGACAAGCAAGAGCTAAGTCACATCTTTAAGATAATGGCAACCTGGCCATCATATCGGATGAGACTCCTACAACAAACAATTTTAGGTCTAGTCGGGATTTCATACCAGGGAGATCCCCTGAATGTTGGTAGGTCCAACACCATCAACCGAGTCTTATCTTGAAGGATATTCTTGTCTATCCAATGTAACATTCCCCACATGAACACATGACTTTATAAACACCCTTTTGCTGGAGGCAATCCAGACTGTCTTTAACCGATCTCATCTTCTGTCTTATGGTTGACAAGGGTTTAAAAGAGGTTTCAATATCTTTCTTTCTTAGAACCTTGGCTAGTTTATCTATGACTCCTTGAATGTATGGTAGATAAGCCTTATTGTAAGAAGCTTGGGAGCTTGTTGTTGGAGGTCTTACTTCAATTCTGGTTTTAGCTCTTTTGATCTCTTTATTTTTATACCCAATGTTTACAAAGACCTTTCTTAAATACTCAATTTCTTCATCAACATGATTAGTGTCTGATATTCTTAAAGCTCTTGTGAAGAGGGTTTTGAGCACCCCCATATTTTGCATTGGGTGATGGTGTGACTCAGCATGAAGGTAGTTATCAATGTGTGCTTTCTTTTTGAACACCTTATGCCCAAGTGATCCATCATCATTCCTAAGAAGGAGAATGTCCAAGAATGGGATGCTGCTATTTTCTTCAACTTCCATCGTGAATTGAATGTCTTTAGATAAATTGTTAAGGTGGTCTAGAAACTTACTTAACTCCTTGTCCCCATGAGGCCAATTTACACTGGTGTCATCAATAAACCTAATCTAAAATTTTGGTTTCAACGGGAAGGTATTGTTATCACTTAGGTTGTCCTTCTGGTCGGCATCAAAAGGATACAGCCGAGGTAACCACAGACCAATCTTTGGACTGCAGGTTCTAGCCCACCTGCAATTAGAGAGGGCTTTCTCTTTCGGATTTAGCTTTGTTGATAATGTTTTTAGGCTAGTTATTGAGTTCAAGGGGTTTTGTTTTGTTTTTTGGTGGGAAGGATGATGCTTTCAAGTAAAGAGGTAGGGATAGCATGAAAGTTTTAGAACCATTGGGCGTGGAGTCAAGGAGTAGGACTGCTGGTGCGTTTTCCTGTTCACAAGAAGGAATATGGAGCAAGTTAGCTGTATATGAAACAATTGTTCAAGGTAAAAGAGATGGATTAAAGGCTAAGGAATGAGGGGCAATTAAGAATCTCTCATTCAGATTAGCAGAAAGAAGACAAATAAGCCCTATCTAGGAGCAGTTAAGAATTCCTAGATAACAGTCATTTATATGTGAAAATAGGTCAAACATGAGCCATAACAGAATTCATATTCATGCCTAATTCAAGAGGAAAACATTAATAAGCCACAGAACCTGAGCATAGAGTGCAAACAAGCAAATTCTAAACCAATCCTTTGTTCTGTGACTTGAGCATATGTGAAATCGAAATAACAGAGGTAAGGAAAACTTATTGATTCATATAGCAGCACAAGAATTCCGCATTCAATTCTTCAAACCATTAGACACAGAGCAGACAGTCATTCCTCCAAAGCTTTTCAGCAATCTTTGATTAAGTAAAACATCTCAGATATCCAGTGCGAGTCTCTAATGAGGATTATCAACCAACCAACCCTTTAAACAATACAGAGGGTCGGTATATATAGGGAAAATTATCCAAAAACTAATCTATTACAGCCGACCTAAATAGGTCTGAAAGAAAATGATTACTTTAACCTAATCTTATCCAGAAATAAATGCATGAAAATATCTTTGAGCTGCGCTGAGGGCAGCTGTATCAAAACTGAGTTAATGTCTGTCCTGGGTGGCTCAGTGCAGTCCTCATGTAATAATTGTGATTTGTCCTTTATCTCCACCTCTAACTTGGTTTTGCTGCTGTTTTGCTGGCATTAATGTGCACTAATCCCGACCAGATAGGATTTTAAATGGCCTTAACTGCTTTGCTGACTTTGATGAAGGCTTTTAATTTTAACCTGATTTGATGTTGCTGAACTGATACTCTTTGCCGCTTCCTGATACTCTTTGGCGCTGGTCCTGGAGTCTTTAATATCTTCTGAATGGTTTAGACTGTCCCATTGATCCTTCATGGCAGCTGCTCGGCCTTCTGTTGCTTTGAAAAGTGTGTTTGCCCCTTTCTGAATGCTTTGCGAAGAAAAACGGGTCATTCTGCACCTTTCAGGCTTGCTGGGGGCTGCGCGATGAGGGGCTTTCCACTTTCGCCCATTTCCCGTAGCCATGCGCAAAACTGCCTCAGATTTTGAATCCGGGCTTCCTCAGCACGATTTTTGCCTTTCGCGCCTTTTTGAGTGATGACGTCAGCATGACGTCAGCGGGTGGGACTCAGTACGGCGGGTGACATGGCGGGATGACGTCAGCTGATGACGTTAGCAGTACGACGGGTGACGTGGCAATACACGATGGCAGTGACGTGGTAAGGGTGGGTTGGCAGTATGGTGGCAGGAGGCCGACGCAGGCAGATGACACAGTCGGATGACGTCACTAGGCGGAGGACGTGGCGCCGACGTCACCCAGGGGAGGGCGGTTTGGCGATTTCGGGTGCACCGCCTTTGCACTGGAGTGGTTTGGGAGGAGGGGGCTCCGCCACACCCAGGAGGGCGACACGTGGTGGGAGTACGGCGAGAAAACCGCCCATCTCCTGGACGCTAAACATCGATGGCTTCGGAGATGAAAAAGCCCGCCCGCCATTGATCTTGGGCGCTGGTGATCGGACAGTCGACGGAATGGATGAGGCGACGGAGGGATAAAGGACAGGGCCCGCGGCGCGTTAAATTAGTTTATTATGTGGCGGGGGGGTTTAAACATTAGGAAAATGGGTTATGGGGTTATAAAATGAGCGGGGCAAATATTTCGAGGGCGAGACCTTAGGATAAGGGCGGAAAGTGGGTTTTATGGGGTTAAATTTTAAGCGGGGGTAAAAACAACTTAATGTTTAATAAAACTTTTAAACATCATCTTTGGGAAAATGACTGCGGAGGGGTAGAAAATGTGCGGTTTTTAAGGGTGAAGAGATGGGTAAAGGTTATTAACTTAACCAGATGTCAAGTTAATCCTAGGGTTTGAACATGGAAGGCTAATGTCAAGCTCCTGGTGAACTCAGCATTTCCCAAACTTGATATTATATGGCTATAGTGCCAAGGGATAGGGATATGTACCTAGGGGAATTTTATACTTAGTTTTAGTAGGGGAAGGGGAAACAGATAGGAAGCTATATAGTAAAATTAGTAGTTAATATGGCAAGTGATCAGAAAGTGCTAAGTATGTGAAACTTAGGCTGTTAGGGGGGAAAATGATTCATAGAGGAAGTATGAACATGCCTTGAGTAAAGCAGATCTTCACCAAGGCAAATGATGTGGAAATGATGAAACTAAGAGGTTCAAGGAGATCTTAACCTCTTCAGGGAAATTAGTAAGTGATTTGGGGGAAAAGGAAGAAAGGGAGGTTAGAGATATCCAGTTTGAGTTCCTCCATATGAAAAAAAACTGCATCATAACTGTGATCTGAAAAAATATAACACTTTGAAACACAAAATTGATCATACATCAACATTCTGCAACCATCAAAACTACCTACCCAGCCTACTCACCTAGCATTTTTTCTTCTTTTTGGTTTGGGTGCATTTAGACTTGCAGACCCTGCTTTATAATTTTTCTTTTGACTGCCCTCCTATCTAAATTTATCCTTATTTCTTCCAAGGGCCCAGATTAAGCAGTTGGACTCCTTTGTTTCTCTACCTATCTACAAATCTGCCAAGATTAAGCTGTTTGGACAGATATCAATTCTCTATATTCTAAAACAAGAAATTGAAACCTAGGGAAGCCAAGATTAAGCTGTTTGGACTTCCCGTAATAGAACATTCTTCAAAAATGGTTAAGTCATCAAAATTAAGAATACAGCAGTGGCATTTGGACTGGCACACTTTCATGGCCTCTTCTTTGGCCTTTTTCTGGAAATATGGAGCATTGCAGGATGCAAAGTATGACATATTTGGCATGTAAAACTGTCAATCATGAAAGATGAACACCTGTTGCAACAGGAGGCTAACAGTGGCTCCACTTGGGGATGGCTTTTCCTTGTGAAAAAGCCAAGAACAGTAGGTCAGACTGCTTTGATCTTCTATTGTTGCTGTGGATTGAAAAACTTCTTTATGCTGGCTGTTATAGTGTGAAACTTTGAAATATGAACAGCTCCTTCCTCAACTAAATTACTGTAAACTGTATAGCATCACCTGCTTTCTTCTGCGTGCTTGATGTTATGTACAATATTGCTTGAACATTGTGCCTTTGAAAAATAGAGATCAAAACTGAGGTGTTTCCTTTAGCTCTGGTCTAGAAACAGTTGCTGATGTGAAATTTTAAAAAGTGCTCCTCTCTTATTGATACTGTTTGACTGAAGACTGCAAGCTGCCCACTGTTTGCTTTTACCATGAATTTATGTGATATTACAGTGCTACTATTGTTGTTTTACCGAGATTAATGCAGAGACAGAGCTTTAAAGAATAGAATACTGGCAATTGGATGTGTCTTCACAAACATTGCTACTGCTCCTCTAACACTCAGATTGCTTACACAAAACTAAAAACAAAGCGCTGATATATACAAATATCAATGTACAAAGAGATATGTACAGAGCTGGATTGTATCCCCTTAGAAGGGATCATGGTAATGTTTCAGCATTCGGCCATTTACAGGGCCTTCTTCAGTCGTGCTGCCCTCTACAGATTTAAGAAAATATGTGTTATTTCCCCGAACAACAGAAATAACGAGTGGCCCTTTCCATAAAAAATCAAATTTTGCATGTTTTCCCTTGTCTTCTCTCCGTGAATCCCACCTTAGAACTTTGTCACCAATATAGAAATCCTCAGCCTTAGTTCTCTTATCAAACATCCTTTTGAGCTTTTCTTGCAAAATTTGAGCTCTGTCATAAACTTGCTCTCTGTGAATCTCACCTTAGAACTTTGTCACCAATATAGAAATCCTCAGCCTTAGCTCTCTTATCAAACATCATTTTGAGCTTTTCTTGCAAAATTTGAGCTCTGTCATAAACTTTCTATCTGGTTTGCTGAAGATGAATGGTTTGGTTGATTCTTTGTTGAATGTCGTTTGGTTCAGCCTGAATCTCCTATAACAGTCTGATAGTAGGGATGCCCAAAGATGAAGGAAACCTAGCTTCCATGCCATATACTAGCTCATAAGGGCTCATCCCAATGGATTTCTTTGTTGAAAGTCTGTCTGCCCATAGGGCATTTGTGAGCTTTCTATGCCAGTTCTTCTTGTTTTCTTCTAGCACTTTCTTTATGATATTAATCAGGCTCTTATTAGATGACTCAGCCAAGCCATTACCTTGGGGGCAATAGGCTGTGGAATTCCCCAAGGTGATGTGAAATTTGTGGCAAAAGTTGATCATTTTTTTGGATTTAAAAGCAGTGGCATTATCAGTAATGATCTTCTCAGGGCAGCCAAATCTAGAAAGGATGTTGCACTCAAGGAATTGGATAATGATGGTGTCATTGGCTTGTCTGCATGGGATGGCCTCAACCCACTTGGTGAAATAGTCGGTGGCAGTTAAAATCCATTTGTGCTAGCCTGAGGAAGAGGGATGGATTTCTCCAATGAAGTCAAGACCCCATTGTTGAAAAGGCTTTTCAGTTGAGATGGGTTTAAGGGGCAGGGGCAACGGCTTTCTTTTGCCCTCAAAGATTTGGCATTTGTGACATGAAATGGCAAACTTCTTTACATCTGCAAAAAGAGAGGGAAAATAGAAACCAACCCTTAGAATTTTATTAGCAGTGGATTTCCAATATAGATGTCCTCCACAGTCACCTGCATGGAATTCTTTCATGACATTGTTAGTTTCATTCATGTTTAAACAATTAAGCAATATACCTTCATGATTTTTCCAAAATAATGCACCATCTATGACACAAAACTTTGAAGCCTTCATTCTTAAAAATCTTTTCTTAGTTCTGGACAATCCTAGGGGATCAAACAGGTTTAACAAAACAAAGAATATATCAACGTACCATGGGGATTGCAAAAAGGTTTTACTGATCTGTGGAGTCGCCAGCTCCTGTTCATTGTCCAATTGGTTAATGTCTAAGGCTTGAAAGTTTGTTTCGGACATCAGTTTGGCTAAACCTTGTCCCTTTATGAGCTTGGTTGGTTTTATTTCTATGTCATACTCAAGGATGTTTGCAATCCATTTGCCTCTTTTGCCTTCTAATCCCTCTTGGGTCAATATGTCTTTTACAACAACATTTGGGACATAGGCAATCACATGTGAATATAAAATTTACACTCTGAAATCTTTAATGGCTTTGACCAGGGCATAGGCCTGCTTTTCCATGATTGGGTATTTCAAAGGGGCATCTCTTAAGGCTCGGCTGAAAAATGCAATTGGCTTTTCAGCTCCCTGATCATCCTTTTGCAAAAGAACACCAACTATGGTGTGATCAGATGCAAAAGAAAATATGATAAAGTCCCCATCAAATTGTGGACTTGTGAGGACAGGGGCTTGGGTTAAGGCCGATTTTATGCCCTCAAAGGCTTGTTTGGTTTCAAGAGACCATCTTACCTTGGCATCCTTTTTTAACATGTTGCTTAACAGTCTTATCAGCTCAGATAGATTTGGAATAAATCTCCTTAGGAAGTTGATCTTTCCAAGGAATGCTTGCAGCTCTTTTATGTTTCTTGGATATGGGATTTGGAGGATGGCTTGGATTCTTTCAGGATCAATTCTAATCCCGTCCTTTGATATGATATGGCCAAGGAGTTTGCCTTCTTCAAGGCCAAAGAGGTATTTTTTGGGGTTCAAGGAAATGCCATATTTCCTGCATGTCATGAATATTTGCCTCAAATGTTTCAGGTGTTCTTGATCAGATTTAGAGAAATGGGTTAGATCATCAAGATATACTACTAGGAAATCATGTATTTCTTTGGCAAATGTAATATCCATTGCCCTTTGAAAGGTGGCACCAGCGTTTTTAAGTCCGAATGGCATCTTCACATACTTAAATGTTCCCCACGGTGTGGTAAAGGCTGTCTTGTCTTGGTCATCTGGGTGAACCAGTATTTGATTGAAACCTGAAAAGCCATCTAGCAGAGAAATTCTAGATGATCCCACTACTCTCTGCAGAATATGATCCATTTTGGGCAATGGGTAGTGGTCTTTTAGGGAGACTTGGTTTAAATTTCTTAAGTCTACGCATAGCCTAATCTCTCCTGTCTTTTTTCTTATAGGAACCAGGTTGGATACCCATTCAGAAAATCTGATGGGTGCTATGACACCTGCTTCAAACATTCTTTTCACTTCCTTTTCAATCAAAGGGAGAAGCATGGGATTGATTCTCCTCAGTTTCTGTTTGAAGGGCTTTTGGTTTGGTTTTAAGGGAATAGTGTGTTGGATTACTGAGGTGTCATAGGATTTCAAATCCTCATAACTCCAAGCAAATACATCTTGGAATTCTTTGAACAAATCGACATATTTGGGCTTGTGATCAGGTGGCAAATTTTTAGATAATTTGATCATTTTGGGCTTCTCTGCTGTCCCGATGTTATGTTCTTCTATAGCAGCGTTTAGGGGTTGCATTTTTGGTTTCTTGGGAACATCATTAGCATCAAACATGTCTTCCAACGGAGTGAGGCCAACAGGGAGTAAGTTATCTTTCAGATCAATGATCTCGGCCTCTGTTTTGGCTATTTCCTCCAAATGCATCAGTTTCAGTTCTCCTATATTTGTATTATCAAAAACAGTTGGGTTCAACATTCGTTTGGCCGTTATAGGCGTTACAACCTGCTGATTTTCATTCGTTTGCTGTTGTTCATCCGTCATAGCATCCATGTCAATGTTAATATTTGAAAACTCATGCTCAAGGGTGAGGAAATTGTTAATATGGGCATCATTCTCGAACACTTGCCAATCTTTAACATTATTTGGGACAGCGGGCCTGTGTTTTATTTCAGCAGTGAAATGATGATTTGGTTCAAAGGGAAGCTTGCATGTACTAGCAAAAGTGGCCAGGCTGTGTGCATGAATGTTATGCTCTCTTGAAATCTTGGCAAGCTTGGATTCAGTGAATGTGGTGAGTATACTAGTGGCAGCAGTCCTATAGGCCCTCATTCTATTGTCATTGTTAACAAAATTACCTTTCATCTGTTGTATGATTAAATCAGAGTCACCTAAAATGGATACTTTTGTAGCTCCTAGAGCTTTGAGCAGTTTAAGGCCTAAGAGGAGAGCCTCATACTCTGCCATGTTATTAGTGCATTTGAAGTTTAGTCTGTAGGCATGGCCTTTTGCATGATTGTTATATGTATTGTGAATCCGGACACCTTCCCCTGCTCCTAACTTGTTGACAGAGCCATCAGACTCTAAATACCATACGATTTCTTGCTTGTGGTTAGTGTCAAGAGTTTCAGTCATTCTTGTAGCAGACATATTTGAATTTTCTATTTGGGGAGGTTCTTCTTGTAAGCCGGTTGCCTTGATTGTTTTGACAGTTTTATCAGTATGGGCAACCGATTCTTCATTGATGTGTGTGTTCATTTCTAAAGCCAATGGCTTGTCATCAATTGGAGGACTTATTTCATCATTAAATAAAATAAAAGAATCCATATCAGAATGGATTGAGTAAATGGGAAAATTTTCAGGCTTGCTCTCACTAGTTACCACATATTTCATCAGTTTTTCTCTATACAGTCTCTTTGGTTGCCCAAAGACAGATATAGTGGCATAAGAGAGGTCTAATTGGAGGGATCCTTGGAGTTTTTCTCCCCAAGATCTTGACAATAACATGCCATACTTTGGTGGAATGTCAGCAACCACCACATCCATGAGGATTGTCTTGTTAGGAAATTGGACTAAGGAGACACACAGGTCTTTGATGAGGCCTAAACACTTGACTTGACTTGAGTCAAAGGAGAATAGATCCTTGTAGGGTCTTGTAACATCAAGGTTTAGCTTTTCCATTACAGCTTTGGGCATAAGGTTGCGGGAGGCACCTGAGTCAAACATGGCATTGTGCAGGACTTTGTCATGTATATGTAAACTGACATAAAAGGGCAAGACAGTTCCATATGTTGATTTTCCATTAACTTCTGGACCAAACAGCAGCTCAGGTTTATCATCAAGAACATTCACATCATCCTTTACCTCTGGAATTTGAGGTGACCTTTGAATTTGTTGCCTATACACATCATGTTTGGCCAGTTCGGATAAGGGGATGGATATCTTCAATTTACCTATTTCTGCCTCTAGGTCAAATGATTTTTCAGATTGGGTTTTAGTAATGTGAGAAGTAGGTTTCCCTTTTTCCATTGGAGTATCAGCAACTTGGCCTTGTTTGTCAGTGTTATGGGAAGTGTTTGATTGCGGTTTTTCTGTTTTAGGAGGGCTTTTCGGAATGCTGTTCAAATTTTCTTTCGAGGAAGAAGGTGGCCGAGGCTGGTCAATAGAAGGTTGCATTTGTGTTATGTCCTCTACAGTCACTTGATGCGGGTTTGGGACAAGTATATCAGCTGGTTCTGTTATGATAGTCTTGCCTTTAGTCTTGTTGGGCTGTTTGCCATCCTTTGGTTTGTTAGGTTCAGGAATGTCAATGGTCCTAGTTCTCAGCTTATATTGTTTGTGGACTTCATACACAACAGTATCATAGCCTTGTTTAAAATCAAAAGACTCACCAGACTTAGTCTGAAATTGATTAAATTCATGCTCATCTTGGTCTTGTTGAGTTAGGAAAATTTGTTGCTCAGCCCTTGAATCCACCAGGTTCATGTGAGTGTCCTTTGGGGGTTCACTAGATGTAGATGCTTCCGCATAATTTTCATGAAAAGGTGGTCTTATATCATGGTCTGGACTAGACCTACCAGCATTTGTGTTCTGTGTTTTCCTGAAATTTGGGTTCCTTATTGTATTGGACTATTGTCCTTCCCATGATGATTTCCTCTCAACACTTTATACTCTGTCTCCCAGCCTTTGCATGCCATTGATAATAGCATCAAGTTTTTGATCTAAGGCTGTGGGTTCTTCTTTGAAAGTGGTTCTTCTCTCCATTCTAGCTCTATTTCTTTTGGCAATCAGGTTGGCCTCTACGCTAACAGCAACATTTTGCATGTCTGCAAGGGTTTGAGGGGCTCTTTCTTTTAACTGGTAGGCCATATCTGGGTCGAATCCATCAGGGAATTTATACAAGGCAAGGTCAGGTGGAGGTCTCAGGTTCTGTGGTATTGCATTATAGACATTATTGAATCTAGCACAGTAATCTAGGACAGACTCTTGAGGGCCTCTTTTTATTGTATCGTACTCAGCAAGTATGTGCAAGGGTCTTTCTTCTTCTCCCATCTGTTGGTAAAGGATTGGTAAAGCTCATCCGGAGTGGTTATGGAATTTGCAGCAAGTGATCTGAACCAAGTTCTTACATCACCTGTTAAACTTTGAACAAAAATTTTCATTCTCACACTATCATCATCTATTTCCTAGTTCTCAAAATAGTCTTGCATCCTCTTTGTATGCTGAAGGGCTGTGCAAGTGCCAGTTCCATCAAAATATGTGATTTTAGTTTGATAATCCTGAGGGATAGCCCCAGGGTTTGCAGGTAATTGCAGGGGTGCATATCTATTGGCCATGTTTACAGGGACGACCGGAACAACAGGGATGAGTGGAACAACAATAGTGGTAACGGTAGTATGTGCAGTGAATGGGGGTGTGGAAGAAGTGCTTTGGGAATTAGATGATGAACAAGGGGAAGTAGGGGTTGAACGAAATAAGACTTTGACAGGGGTTGGAACACTGCTTGGGCGAATTGCTTGAGGACTATTATCAGCAAAATATTCTCTTTGTTCTTGCTTCCTAAGGATTTTTGGGATTAAGTTCGGATTTTCGAAAGCAGCTGGTGGATTTGGGTCTGGATTTGACCTAGTATAACGAGAATTCTTTTTGGGAGCTAGATTCTGAATTTGTTTTGGTATTTTCTGCGAATGTTTTTTAGAATTGGCAAGGAACTGATTAAATTTCGGGGACAACTATCTATAGTTTAAACCTAGCATGAAGATTGACTGAAGCAACATTTATTTACTCTTGTAACTGTAAAGCAAGAACAGTTTCAAAGGCTTCCTGGCTGACATTCAGACTTCATCTGTAGTTTTAAGGAACAAACAACATTGATTTTTGTTCCTATGGAGTTTTCCAACTTGATTTGTGAAAATAACTGAGGAGTCCCCAGTGGAGGCGCCATTATGTTATCACTCAGGTTGTCCTTCTGGTCGGCATCAAAAGGATACGGCCGAGGTAACCACAGACCAATCTTTGGACTGCAGGTTCTAGCCCACCTGCAATCAGAGAGGGCTCTCTCTTTCAGATTTAGCTTTGTTGATAATGTTTTTAGGCTAGTTATTGAGTTCAAGGGGTTTTGTTTTGTTTTTTGGTGGGAAGGATGATGCTTTCAAGTAAAGAGGCAGGGATAGCATGAAAGTTTTAGAACCATTGGGTGTGGAGTCAAGGAGTAGGACTGCTGGTGCATTTTCCTGGTCACAAGAAGGAATATGGAGCAAGCTAGCTGTATATGAAACAATCATTCAAGGTAAAAGAGATGGATTAAAGGCTAAGGAATGAGGGGAAATTAAGAATCTCTCATTCAGATTAGCAGAAAGAAGACAAATAAGCCCTATCTAGGAGCAATTAAGAATTCCTAGATAACAGTCATTTATATGTGAAAATAGGTCAAACATGAGCCATAACAGAATTCATATTCATGCCTAATTCAAGAGGAAAACATTAATAAGCCACAGAACCTGAGCATAGAGTGCAACCAAGCAAATTCTAAACCAATCCTTTGTTCTGTGACTTGAGCATATGTGAAATCGAAATAACAGAGGTAAGGAAAACTTATTGATTCATATAGCAGCACAAGAATTCCGCATTCAATTCTTCAAACCATTAGACACAGAGCAGACAATCATTCCTCCAAAGCTTTTCAGCAATCTCTGATTAAGTAAAACATCTCAGATATCCAGTGCGAGTCTCTAATGAGGATTATCAACCAACCAACCCTTTAAACAATACAGAGGGTTGGTATATATAGGGAAAATTATCCAAAAACTAATCTATTACAGGCGACCTAAACAGGTCTGAACGAAAATGATTACTTTAACCTAATATTATCCAGAAATAAATGCATGAAAATATCTTTGAGCTGCGCTGAGGGCAGCTGTATCAAAACTGAGTTAATGTTTGTCCTGGGTGGCTCAGTGCAGTCCTCATGTAATAATTGTGATTTGTCCTTTATCTCCACCTCTAACTTGGTTTTGCTATTGTTTTGCTGGCATTAATGTGCACTAATCCCGACCAGATAGGCTTTTAAATGGCCTTAACTGCTTTGCTGACTTTGATGATGGTTTTTAATTTTCACCTGATTTGATGTTGCTGAACTGATACTCTTTTCCGCTTCCTGATACTCTTTGGCGCTGGTCCTGGAGTCTCTAATATCTTCTGAATGGTTTAGACTGTCCCATCGATCCTTCATGGCAGCTGATCGGCCTTCTGTTGCTTTGAAAAGTGTGTTTGCCCCTTTCTGAATGCTTTGCGAAGAAAAACGGGTCATTTTGCGCCTTTCGGGCTTGCTGGGGGCTGCGCGATGACGGGCTTTCCACTTTGGTCCATTTCCCATAGCTATGCGCAATTAGTGCTAGGCGCTAATCGTGCATGAAAAACTGCCTCAGATTTTGAATTCGGGCTTCCTAAGCAAGATTTTCGCCTTTCGCGCCTTTTTGAGTGATGACATCAGCATGATGTCAGCGAGTGGGACCCAGTACGGTGGGTGACGTGGCGGGATGACGTCAGCAGTACGACGGGTGACGTGGCAATACACGGTGGCAATGACGTGGCAATGGTGAGTTGGCAGTATGGTGGCAGGAGGCCGACGCAGGCAGATGACGCAGTAGGATGACGTCACTGGGCGGAGGACGTGGCGCCGACGGCAACCAGGGGAGGGCAGTTTGGCGGTTTTGGGCACATCGCCTTTGCATTGGAGTGGTTTGGGAGGAGGGGGCTCCGCCACACCCGGGAGGGCGACACGTGGCAGGAGTACGGCGGGAAAACCGCCCATCTCCCAGACGCTAAACATCGGCGGCTTCGGAGATGAAAAAGCCCGCCCACCATTGATCTTGGGCGCTGGTGATTGGATGGTCGGCAGAATGGATGAGGCGGCGGAGGGATAAAGGACAGGGCCCGCGGCATGTTAAATTAGTTTATTATGTGGCGGGGGGGTTTAAACATTAGGAAAATGGGTTATGGGGTTATAAAATGAGCGGGGCAAATATTTCGAGGGCAAGACCTTAGGATAAGGGCGGAAAGTGGGTTTTATGGGGTTAAATTTTAAGCAGGGGTAAAAATAACTTAATGTTTAATAAAACTTTTAAACATCATCTTTGGGAAAATGACTGCGGAGGGGTAGAAAATGTGTGGTTTTTAAGGGTGAAGGGATGAGTAAGGGTTATTAACTTAACCAGATGTCAAGTTAATCCCAGGGTTTGAACGTGGAAGGCTAATGTCAAGCTCCTGGTGAACTCAACATTTCCCAAACTTGATATTATATGGCTATAGTGCCAAGGGATGGGGATATGTACCTAGGGGAATTTTATACTTAGTTTTAGTAGGGGAAGGGGAAACAGATAGGAAGCTATATAGTAAAATTAGTAGTTAATATGACAAGTGATCAGAAAGCACTAAGTATGTGAAACTTAGGTTGTTAGGGGGGAAAATGATTCATAGAGGAAGTATGAACATGCCTTGAGTAAAGCAGATCTTCACCAAGGCAAATGATGTGGAAATGATGAAACTAAGAGGTTCAAGGAGATCTTGACCTCTTCAGGGAAATTAGTAAGTGATTTGGGGGAAAAGGAAGAAGGGGAGGTTAGAGATATCCAGTTTGAGTTCCTCCATATGAAAAAAAATTGCATCATAACTGTGATCTGAAAAAATATAACACTTTGAAACACAAAATTGATCATATATCAACATTCTGCAACCATCAAAACTACCTACCCAGTCTACTCACCTAGCATTTTTTCTTCTTTTTGGTTTGGGTTCATTTAGACTTGCAGACCCTGCTTTATAATTTTTCTTTTGACTGCCCTCCTATCTAAATTTATCCTTATTTCTTCCAAGGGCCCAGATTAAGCAGTTGGACTCCTTTGTTTCTCTACCTATCTACAAATCTGCCAAGATTAAGCTGTTTGGACAGATATCAATTCTCTATATTCTAAAACAAGAAATTGAAACCTAGGGGAGCCAAGATTAAGCTGTTTGGACTTCCCGTAACAGAACATTCTTCAAAAATGGTTAAGTCATCAAAATTGGAATACAGCAGTGGCATTTGGATTGGCACACTATCATGGCCTCTTCTTTGGCCTTTTTCTGGAAATATGGAGCATTGCAGGATGCAAAGTATGATATATTTGGCATGTAAAACTGTCAATCATGAAAGATGAACACCTGTTGCAACAGGAATCAAGGGATTTTTTTTCAAATTTCTCCATGAAGAGATTGGCTACAACAGGGGACAACACGAACCCCATAACTACCCTAGATGTCTGTTCAAATAATTCACCTTGGAAGGTGAATAAAGTAGAACAAAAACATATTTTTGCAACCTTCGAAGTCTCAGGTCCATGACCTCTTTTACCACTAATTTTTAACAAAGTTTTTAAGGTCATCCTTTTAGAACTCTTTAGAGATTTTCAACATTTTTAAGGAAGGATTGTTTCCAGAGACAAATCAACTAGAGCTTAATTGATTTCTAGTTAAGGGTTTGTTTGAATCCTTCTCCATTTGGTGTACATTGGACATGTGTCGAAAACAATGGACAAATTCAACAACTTCAAAGCCCTAGTTATTTGGTAATTTGAAAAAAACCTTGAAGTTATAATTTGTTATGGAAGTTTGTACAAAATTTATATTTTTTCTTTATGATTTCTTCATTGCTAATTACATATATGTATTTATGGATTATATACATTTATGGCTAGGTTTCAATATTGTAAACCCTAACCCTAAATAAATCACCAATAGATTATGAAAAGGTTTAACAGTGAAATCCTATTGGCGTCACTGTAATACCAGGGTATATCGTTACGTTAGTTATGAATTTGTTTAGTTGTTAAAAAGTCATGTTGATTTGTTTTTCCTGTAGAGTTTATACTTCCCTCATATTTTATTTACCATAATAGAGGGTAAATTCTTTTTCTGTTCATTAACATTATGTATTTTTAAAAAGTTTTTAAGTCACCATGTATTTAATGATTTCACTCATAAATAACTACATGAGTACACATTTTATTTTTTTGTGTATTGAACCAATTTCTCCTTTTAATTCTAACATATTTATTTTCTTTGCAATTAGTTTGGGGATTTGCAAAATATAAGCCCCTTCATACATACATACATACATACATACATACATACATACATACATACATACATACATATATATATATATATATATATATATATGGTCATGGATGAATTAACATGTGGTATTTTTCGGCATTCAAACAACAATCAAAACAACTGGTGATGCAGAGATACGATATTGGTTGGAGGGAGCTCTGCAACGGACCATGCTGATTACCTAAACAACGCACGGACGGAGAAGTTATGGTGCTCATAGCTATGGGAAAAACGAAGACCTTATCACCATTAGCGGCCATGGTAACTTTTTCTTACCCCCTGTTATTTTTCACCGTTGATTGACCATTCCTAGGGCATGCTGTCATCGCCTGCTAGCTGTTGCCCTAGCTCTTTGACTACTGCTCCCCCCGATCGTTACGGAAGCCCTGATCCCACTGCAACATGGATACTATGGATCTCGATGAAGTCGACTACACATCTGACCCTAACCCTAACCAACAAATTTTCAGGCGACCTAACCCTTCACTGGCCCTAACCGTCCCCTGTAACCCCTCCACCTCTTTCCACAATGACCCTCCTCCTGTGGTTACCCTACCTGGATCATCCGCCTCCAACCTACATTTTGACTGCCTCTCCATCGCCTCATCAGAACTGGACTGCCCGCCACTTTCTCCGGCGACCCTTCACCTCCTTACTGCTTGCTCACCCTCCTCACCGACCTTTGAACCCTCTCCTCCAGGTGATCACCTCCGTGCTCCCCACTTTCCTTCCTCATCTGAACCTACCCCTCTAGGAGATTTGGAGCAACACCCCCCACCGGATATTCCATCCAATGCTATAGAGGTCACAGATACTAGCCTGCCTTCTGGGTGTTTCGAAATCCTGACCGTCAAAGTTCATCCATCTGTACAAGGACCACAACACACGCCTCTGGGTTCTGCTAACCTGCTTTTGGATAACCCCATTGCCCCTAGAACTGGCAAAAGGAAATCAAAGTGTGTGAGGGCTTCCTGTAAGGATTTCACCCTCATGTTCGGTGAAGGTCTCACCATGGGTGAAGTGGTCAACACGGCCGGGAAGGTCCTGGTGGGTAGGGTCAAAGGCTGAGCCTACTCTGTAGAGCGGCTTAATCGATGGGTAAAGGAAATATCGGGAAACACCTTCAAAGATCTCCTTAAATTCTCCTCCGAGGCTAGTTTGCATTGCATTTCTCATTGGAAGAATACACCTCTCTGGCATTATATCACTACTTGCACATTGAAATGGCCCCAGTATTACTGAAACGATGGAGTCCACTTTTCGACCCTGAAAAGGAGCAGATCGGGGCTGGACCATTATGGGTGAGACTGCCGGGGCTCCCATTGCAATACTAGTCTGAGGATGTTTTCTTCCGTATCGGGAATACCTTGGATACCTATTTGGACTACGAAAAAACCTACATTCAATCAAGGAATAGAACATTAGATCACATTTTGGTGCACCTGGACACTGGGGAAGGACTGGAAGAAAAATCACCCTGCAATGGAGGCATTTCACCAGAATACAAATTCTTGATTACGAAGGAGTCCCCTTCAGGTGCCGAAGATGTCACAAAGTTTGACGTCTTTATAAGGAATGCCCTCTGGTGCGAAAGGACAAGGAACCCTTTGTGGAATCTGAGGAGGCCATAGGATGCACATTTAACCCACTTCGGGACCTCCTACATATGCTGTTGTGACAAATATCGAGTTGAAATCCTCCATTCCTCTGGACACTCAACAGTGGACCTCGTGCAACTTTCCCGCCGATGACCAGATCATGGGCTGCTGCTGAGGCGACTCGTATTTCAGGTACTCCCTCTTTCCCAATCTATGATGTTATTTCCTCACTTGCATCCTCTGCATCGCATGTGCATGTTTCATCTTTGGGAGACACTCTTACCCCCATTCCCTATCCCCTCACCCCTCTTTCTCCTACTTTCTCCACTACCCCCTCATCCTTCCCTCTTGATCCCCCCCTTGTCCCCTCATGCTCCCCATCCCTCCCCTCAGTCTCCCCCCACCCTTACAACCTTAGATCCCACCTTGTCACCCCATAGGACGGTAGATCCAGCTTGGGCCTAATACCCTCCCCTTTGAACCATAAACCCATCCGTGGTCAGAAATCTCATCTATCCAAAGCTATCCTAATAGCGGAGGTGGAAGTCACCTCCGACAGACAAACCTCACTTGACCGGGTTCTTAGAGCATCGAACACCCTTGCCCAACTGCCTCCATGAAGTGCTTATCCTTCAATTGTAGGGGCTTGGCTAGTTCGGCCAAAAAACTAGCCCTAAGAAGACTTCTCAACTTCGAATCTTTAGACATCATCCTCCTTCAAGAAACCTTGGGAGAAGCTGACCTCCTCTCCCGCACTCTCAGCTCCCTAAAGTCTGGCTGGATTTTTCAATCCCTAGATGTTATCAGATGATTTGGAGGATTGGCTCTAGGATACAACCCCCACATCATAAGCTTGAGGACCTCTTGGGGTGGAGATGGTTTCATTGGCATGGATATCTTCTCTTTTGATCTAGGAGTGGACCTGCGTATTGTTAATGTCTATGGACCATGAGACCACAGATAGGATTACTGGAATTGATTACTCAACCTATCGATTATGTCCTCAGACAACCTTATCATTGGGGGTGACCTAAACTTCTCCATTGGATATGGAGAATCCCGGGGTACCAATGCACAAGTTGACAGGCTCATTGAATCGATGGAGAGGCTATTAGAACAACACCATCTGATAGAGATTCCCATGAACAAGCCCCTTCCCACGTGGAGAAATCGGCATATAGGAGAAACTGCATTAGCAAGAAGGCTGGATAGATTCTTGATAAAGGACACTCTGATACAAAAACTATCTATCTATAGAAAATGGGTGGGATCTGGTGGAATATCGGATCACTCCCCCATATTCATGGAGATCTCAGGTCCACAAAAAATCTGGGGGCACCTTACAAATTTAACTCCACCTAATTAAATGACCCATCCTACATTCAAATGATAAATGAATTCTGGAGACTCCATCCCCCATCCAGAAGCAGTACTTGGGCTGAAGGTTTCTGCTGGAACCTCAAAATGCTCAAAATCCTCCCTATAAAATGGGTCAAGGAAAAGTCTAAGAGAAATGATAATTCCCTCATTACAATGTAGCAATCTATGGACACACTTTAGGATGAGTAGAACAAAGGGTTTACATCTGCTGAAGCCAAGGATCAGCTATTGCTCTAGAAAATCAGAAGATCAAAATCCTAAAGGAGAGAGAAGAAACATGGTGACTCTGAAGCAGAGCAATCTGGCTGCAAGCAGGGGATGAAAAAACAAAGTTCTTCCAAAACTACGCTAAAGGAAGGAAAATCTCCAACACTATCTGGCATATGCCCCGGGAATATGGAAGCATAGCATCTACTTTCAGTCAACTCTCTCAGTTAGGGTCTACACACTTCAAAAATCTCTTCAGGGCTCCCTGTGAGGCATCCATTGCTGAAATTGTCCAAATAGGTGGAAATTTTCCCGATTTTGTTGATGAGGACTCTTATGAGGAACTAAATTCCCTGATCACACTAGGGGAACTGGAAGGAATGCTAAAATGGTTCAAGAAAGACAAGAGCCCTGGACCGGATGGATGGCCCATAGAATTCTTCCTTGCTTTCTATGACCTCATCGGCACTGACCTACTTAAGGTGGTGGAAGAATGCAGAACAACAGGGCATATGTATGATGGCATCAACACTAATTTCATTGCATTAATCTCAAAATCTGACTCCCTAACATCTTTCAATGACTTCCTACCCATCTCTCTCTGCAACAACTTGTATAAAATCATAGCCAAGATCATAGCAAACCGGCTCTGTCCTATCCTATCTAGACATATTTCCTCTAAACAATTTGCCTTCCTTCAGAACGGACAAATTCACGAAGCTATCAACATCGCACAAGAATCCATTCACTCTATCAATCATAAAAAGATCAAAGGTGCCATTCTTAAAATTGATCTAACCAAAGCTTTTGACAAGGTTAGCTGGCTATACATCAAAATGATCCTCACCCACCTTGGGTTTCCCCCTCCTTTCATCAACTGGATCATGTGCTGCATAACCTCTGCCACTTTCAGTGTCCTCATAAATGGCTCTGCTTCACATTTCTTTCATGCTGAGAGAGGCCTTTGGCAGGGATGCCCACTTTCCCCTCTTCTCTTTTTCATTGTTATGGAGGCCCTAACCAGGTTCCTCACATCAGCCAAAAGGGATGGTTGACTACATGGATTACATTTCAATGACCTCTGCCACCTCACCCAACTAATTTTTGTCGATGACGTTCTCATCTTCCTCGATGGCAGTTAGAGGGACTCATCAACCTTCCATGACATCCTCAAACTCTTTGCAAAGGTCACTGGCATGGAAGCAAACCACTCAAAGTCTACCATCACTCTCTCCTACACTTCTCCCTTGGATGCCAGATTTGCATCCCATCTTTTTCCTTTCCAGAAACATATTTTGGAGGATGGTCTAAAATACTTGGGATTCAAGCTTAAACCTCATAGCTATCATATTGCATATTGGATTTGGCTCGTTACTAAAGTTGAGAAAAGGATAAAAAACTGGAACCATCGCTTCCTTTCAAGAGCAGGCCAGCTAGTGCTCATAAAATCTATTTTGGAAGCCACCCCTGTGTATTGGATGACTTTGGCATGGATCCCTAGAGGGATACTTGCTCACATCCAAAAGATCTGCTGTAGATTCCTTTGGAATGGATACAAAGAAGGCAAGCGCTATGTAAGGGTGGGATGGAATCAAATTGCTCTACCAAAAAATGGGGTGGATGGGGATTAAAAGACCTCCCTGCATTTGCACATGCTCTTGTAGCTAAAATGGGATGGTCCTTACTCACTACTCAGAACCTCTGCACCAAGGTCACTTATCATAAATACATCTGGCCTCAACACCTCAAGGACTGGATTCGTAATCCAACCTGGCCTCGAACTGGGATATCAATTGTTTGGAAATCCATCATCCATACTATGCCCAAAATTCGAGAGGGACTTGCTTGGAAAATCAAAGAAGGCAACAAGGCACACATAGGTTTGGATCCATGGTCCAGTGGGGGCAATATGCATCACTTACCACCTAATCTTATACTATTCCTAAATCAGAGGTAGATTAAAACGTTTGGACAGATTGCAGACAGGGGAAGCAGCTCCATATTTGAACAAGTCTGGTACTCTGCATGGCACTAGGGCATACCCGAACCCTGGCATCATTTCTGGGAGGGTTATATATATGCTCTCAATGAAGCACATATCCGCATAACAGAGGGATCTGACGAACTAAAATGGTCCCTAACATAGAATGGAAAATACTCTCCCAAAACCAGATATCAATACCTGATATTGGATCATCAACCACCTACTCTCCTTGAATGGTGGTAAAAAATTTGGAAACTGAAAGCCCCCCTCGAGCCAGACTTTTCATGTGGAATGTGCTGCACAACAAGACTCCAACTAGAGAAAACCTCATGCGCAGATCACAATTTGGGCTGCATTGATGTGTCCTCTGTACACAAGTAGCAGAGACCAATGAACACCTTTTTTTAACTTGCCCTCTCACTGTTCAGCTATGGCAACAAATAGTACACCTCCTAAAAAAAAAGGCAGTTAGCATGGACTGTTGATCACTGAGGCATGGACAAATTGGAATAGAATGCATATGGACAACAAGACTTGATGCATACCCCTCCTCGTATGCTGGAAGATCTGGTTGACTAGAAACAAAATCATCTTCCAAGGTTCCTCAGCTCAATGGCCTCTCATCACTTCAAATGTTATTGTTGCTGATCATGAAATCCCTGAAGAGACACAACCCTCTACAACATGCCCTCATGCCCCTGTAATTATTGATCGAACTACCTCATGGGAATATTTCGATGGTGCAGCCCAATATCATGGATGTGGGGGAGGATCTCTTCTATACCTATCTGATCAGTGCTATTACAAAATTAAAATGGGATTGGGGGAGGGCACAAACAATTATGCAAAATTGATTACTCTCAGAAATTTATTGCACTTTGAACTTACACACTCATGCAATAACATACAAATTTTTGGGGACTCACAAATCATCATAAACTGGTTCAACAACAAAAATAGATGTCATGCACATTCCCTCAGAAACATTCTGGATGAGATTATGGTTTACAAGGCCCAATTTAACTCTATCATCTGCCAACACATTTACAAGGAATATAATGAGGCTGCTGACAAGCTATCCAAGGAGGCCACGACACAACTCAGAGGACTGTGGATGATACTAGAACAACATGGAGCAGATCAACATTAGTTCTACCACCGACCTTACATCCACAGATCTTATCCTTGGAGGGACCAGGCACAAAATTTTTGATGGACATAACACCTCAATTTTTTTCATATATGTATATATTTATGTTGATAATCTATCTTTTTTACGCAACTCTGAATACCTTGTGTGGTGAATATGTACAACACTCTAATGGTTATGGCTTCAGCACATAATATTATTTTTTGACAACTATGAACCTGGTTTCGACCAACAATTATGCATATGGATATGGCATTTACTACATGTAATTTTTCAAATTAATGAAAGACGACGATTTTTCCCTAGGGAAAAAAATTGGTCATGGATTTTGAATTATATCTATGAAAAACAATTTGGATACTTTTTTTAGGGGGAAAAAGTAGGTTTTGCTATTATTCTCCTTGAACCATAAGTACTATAAAACCTTTTTAGGAGTTCTTCATTTGCGAAAAATTCTCGGCGTGAAAAACAAGGTGTTTCTCTTGAAGTAGGAAGGGTTCCCAAAAAAATCATTTTCCTAGAAATATCATTGGTCGAGTTAGATTATCATCAAAACTTAATCATAGGATCCATATGTGCTCAAATATGGAAAATTATGATATGGAAGAGGATACAACCGAATGTACATTCCCTTTTCTTTTTGATATGATTGAACATACCCGCTTATCCTAAATATTATTATGATACATCTGATTCTGGTAGAGTGAATCGGGAACAAATTCAAAAAGAAGTTAGGGATAAAATCGAGAGAGAAAAAGACTAGGAGTCAGTCCCCCATATATATGAATGTAGAAAGTATGGTGTAGATTTGTAACTACTCATGAAATTTTAATCAAAATCACAAGACACAAACCTACTCTAATGATCCATAGAATTCAATTCACAATTTAGAACATCAATCACAAACATGCAATGAGAAATAACACTCATGGACACAATATTTTTCCAGGGAAAGCAATCTACTAAGAACCCCTTTTCCTGCTTTCATTAATCTAATGAATAGTTATGTATTACAATTTCTTTGCTCAACTATGCACAACCTGCAAGTGAATAACTATCTCTCTTCTCACTGAGAAGATCTGACCCAAACTTAGTCAATTTCTACCTCTGCTTGAGCCCCTATTTCCTTATGAAATTCTTGAGGAAATTAGGCCCCTATTATTTAGGAATTTCCTCCAAAATTCTTATGAAATTCCCAAGGTTGATCATCTGATTGCATGCAACACTTGTACACTCAAGACTAGTCTACAACTAATGTTACACTTCCATTGAATCTCCACCACAACTAGGTAACTCAAATTTTTTGCATGCACTAGATATTTTGGGCTGATTGATCATTTAACTGGATTATCGCTGAGTTTGAATGAAGTCCCATTGCACAACTGACCTTCCACTAGTTCCTCAAACAGTTAGAACTAGTTTAACTGAAAACAACTTGAAATAACTGACCTTGATTGCTACAAATTATCAATCACACATGATTAACTAAGCTCTAACTCCTCTAACTCAAATTTACTGAGCTAACTGAGTGACAAGAGCCATGTCACACAAGTTAATTGCATTCAAGTTGTCTTTTGATGTGGAAGTTCGAATTTTCCCAATTTGGCTAAGGCAAAATCAAATTGACAATTTCTTGTTGCATTTTTCAACACTCCCTCTAAGCAAGAAATGTATTATCAACCACCCCTACCCTACACCTATGGAACTTGAAATTCCCTCTTGACAAAGCCTTTGTCAAAATGTCAACATCTTGTTCCTCTGTTGGAATATATTGTAACAACATTATCTGCCTCTGCACACAGTCCCGTAAGTATCAATGGTGAAAACATGATTATCAGAGAGCTTGATGCAACTTTGATTATCACAATATATCTCAGTTGGATGCATCATCTGACCAAATAGTCCCACAAGTATCTTTCTCATCCATATCACCTCACATGTTTCTTGAATTGCAACCATGTATTCTGCTTCTACCGAGCTGAGCGCAACAAATCTTTGCTTCCTATTGTACCAGGAAATCACTGCGAACCCAACAATGAAAATTCCACTTGATGTACTCTTCTAGTCTAATGGAATCCTCGCCTAGGATGTATCTGTGAAGCCACACAACTTCACTCCCTCTATTTGTCTATACCATAGTCCAAACTGGGTAGTGCCTCTGAGGTACTGTAAAACATGCTTAGATGCCTTAAAAAATAATTTGGTTGGCCTAACCATAGCTTGGCTCAGTTGGTTGGTTGCATAGCATACATATGGTCATTTGTTCACAAGATACATCAGTGAATCCACTAGTTTCCATTAAATGGTAGCATCCACATCTTCACTTGAAGTGGAATCCTCCTTCCTCTAGTTGGTCGCTAGAGGTGTCTCTATGGGTTTACAACTCTCCATGTGGAATCTATATAGTATATCATTCACATACTTTCATTGAGACACAAAAATTTCCCCATCTCCTTACCATACTTCCAACTCGAGGAAGTAGTGCATGAGACCCATGTCCTTCATTTGAAATTCCCTTGCAAGGTCCTCCTTGGAGGTTGTGATCAACTGCTTATCGCCAATTAAAATCAAATCAACATATACGACAATAATAAGCAATTTTCCTTCTACCAAGATGTGATAGAGGTTTGCATCCGATTCACTTTTGGTGAAGCCCAAACCAGTGAGATAGTTGTCAATCCTAGTGTACCAAGCATGAGGTGCTTGTTTAAGACCGTAAAATGCTCGCTTGAGTTTGCACACATGAGACTCTTGAACAAATGTCTCAAAACCTTCTGGTTTCTCAATATACACCTCCTCCTTAGTAACTCCATTGGGAAATGTTGTTTTTACATCCATCTAGTGGATATTTCACCCCATCTACGTAGCCAGAGAAAGAATTGCTCTGATGGACGAATACCTTGCTACAGGAGCAAAGGTCTCCTCATAATCAATTCACTCAACTTGAGAGTATCCCTTGGCCACAAATATGCCCTTACACCTCTCTATGCTTTTGCCTGCTACATGCTTTACCTTGAAGATCCATCTCAAACCCACAATTGATTTATCTTTTCGTCTTGGGACCACTTTCCAAACATTGTTCTTTACAATGGATTCATATTCCTCCACCATTGCATCAACCCATAAAGGTTGCTCTACTTCTTCCTTGAAAGAGGATGGATCATTCTCTACAAGATCAGTCATTAGAGGCATGTAGCTAGTGTACTGATCAAGTGACCTTCTCTGCTTGTGAAATTTGAAGGAGCTCCCACGTTCTAACTCGCATCCTGCACAAGTCTATCAGTTTCCTTGGTCCTTTTTCTACCTTCTCTGGATGGTTATGCTTGAGTGGATGTCTCCACTCTCTGATCCTTAATTTGTGGCTACTCCACAACTTCCTAAGGCTCCTCCTTTCGAGCTAAAATCTCCTCTTTTGGTGGGATATGAAGCTCCCTCTTAAGAGAGCACTACATCCCTTTCTCTTCATCAAAATTTATATCCCTTCACACAACTGTCATTATGAGGGATGGAAAGTACACAAAGTAGTTGTGAGTAGTTTATGTGTAACCCACAAATACCCCCAATTATGTCGTCAACTCAAGCTTCTTCCTTGATTCTTTGGAGACATGCGAGTAGACATAGGCTCCAAAAATCTTGAAGTGTGACACATCCGAATTTCTCCCCAAGAAAACCTCCTCCTATGTAATCATGCCCAAAATATGATGAGGACTCAAGTTATAAAAATATATTGTTGTATTGCATCCATTTTCCCATAAATTCAATGGTAAGCCTTGTTCATGAAACATAGCCCTCGCAGCTCCCACAATGCCACAATTATTTCTCTCAGCCACCCCATTCTGCTATGGGTTGTGGGGGCCTATCAGCTCTCGTTGAATGCCTTATTTCACATAGAAATTCTTGAATTCATTAGACATGTACTCACCTCCATTATCGCTCCAGAGAGCCTTCACCTTCTTGTTTGTTTCTTTCTCAACCAGTGCCTTGAATTCTACGAACTTAGAGAACGTCTGATCTTTCTTACACATGAAGAAGATCCAACACTTCCTTGATAAATTATCAATAAAAATGACAAAATATTTGTGTTTAGTAGTGGAGGTTGTCGAGAAAGTTCCACAAACATTAAAGTGGACCCTTTCCAAGATTGCATGTGCTTTGTTGTCCCGATCATGGAATATGGATTTTGCATACTACCCCAAGGTACCTCTTTTGCAAAAATCATGCTGCTCAAGTGCTCCTTTAGGGAGTCTAGTGGTTACTTGCTGCATAATCTTCAAGGCACCATGATTCAAATGACTAAGTATTTTGTGCCAAAATTCTCCGACATCATGACTCTGCAATTTCTCCGCCTTACTGCTTAATGCAACACAATTTTCCACATCTAGCTTGTACATGTCTTCACCCAAACCTCAATTTGCTTCACCTGTTTCATGGCTATGTGTACAAGAATCTATTTCCTTTGCTGAAGATCACATCATAACCACAGTCTTTAAAAACTGCAACAGAGATGAGATTTTTCTTTAGGCCCAGAAAAAACATGACATCCTTGAGCTTGACAGAGGAGCTTGAATCCCTCTGAAAGGTGACTGTACCAATCTTGGTCGCGTTGTACCTTCTGTCACCCCCCATCTCAATGTGCATTTGGAGATCTTTCTCCTCCAAGTCACTGGAAAAGTCCCTGCACCTTGTCAGGTGGAACGATGCACCTAAGTCCAAGTACCACACACTCCCCATCATTGTGCTTTCCATGCATGCGATAAGGGTAAAATAAAGCTCAAAATGTGAAGCCAAAGATTCACCCACTGCTCCTCCTGAGGTCTTCTTGCTCTACTTTTTGTGTGGACACTTTGTGGCATAGTGCCCTAATTCATGAAAATCGAACCATTTAACTTTGGACAAATATTTCTTCTTTCCCCTTTTGCTAGATTCTGGTTTGTTTTGAGATTTCATCCCTTTTCCCTTCTTTCCCTTTCCAAGCAATGCAAATTTTTCTTCATCCTCACCCTTAGATGAAGTCCCATCTCTGATATTCTGCCTTATTTTATCTTGTACAGAATTAGACCATAACCGTTCCTAATTCGATAGTTTCTCCCTCCCATTCACTGAATTTTGGTAGCTATGCCAACTCTTGGGAAGGCCTAGAAGGGCCATGATTACCAAGTCATCTTCTGAAACATTTACACCAACCCTAACAATTTCATCACGCACTTGTGTGAACATGCTCGGATACCACGGAATAGTGCCATTCTTCTGCATCTTGATATTTCGAAGTTTATCCTTGAGCACCAGCTTCCTATGGTCACTACTATTCTTGAAAAAATTTGTTAGTGATTTCCACATTGTGAAAGGAGTTTATTTCCCATGGATATTTGAGACAATTTGGTCTTGCACTCCCTCCAAGAATGTTCTCCTCTCCTTTGCTACATCTTCCTTCCACTGAGCATGGTTCTGGGCATCATATGCTTGTTGTTTTGCAACATCTGTCTTGATGTATTCTAGCAAGCCATTGTCATCCAATATTTTCTCCATGTGATACTTCCATGCAATGAAATTAGAGCTTCCTTCCAAGGCATGCTCTAGCCTCAACCCGTTGAAGCTCATCTTCCCAAATCTGTAGAGATCCTGCTACATTGAACTGCAAAATTGATTCTCCTAAGAAACAACTTCGAAATTCTTGTTCTAATGTGAATCCTGCTTTTATACCATGTAGAAATTATGGTGTATATTTGTAACTGATCATGAAATCTCAATCAAAATCACAAGACATAAACCTACTCTATTGCTCTATGGAATTCAATTCACAATTTAGAACATCAATCACAAACATGTAATGAGAAATAACACACATGCACACAATATTTTTCTAGGGGAAATAAATATGATAAAGCCACTTTGCATGCTTGCATTAATCTGATGAATAGAGATGTATTATAGTTTCTTTGTTGAACTGAGGCCAACCTGCAAGTGAATAACCTCTCTCTCTATGCTCTGAGAAGCTCTGACCTAGACTTAGTCAATTTTTTCCTCTGCTTAGGCCCCTATTTCCTTTCACAATTCCAGAGGAAATTAGGCCCATATTATTTTGTAATTTCCTCCAAAATGCCTGAGAAATTCCGAAGGTTCATCATTTGACTGCATGCAACACTTATACACTCAACGCTAGTCTACAACTGATGTTACACTTCCTTGGAATCTCCATCACAACTGGGGAACTTGAATTCTCATCATGTATTAGCTATTATGGACTGATTGATCAGTTAAATGGATGATCATCGAGTTTGACTAAAGTCCCACTGCACAACTAAACTTCCACTAGTTCCCCTAATAGTTAGAACTAGTTTAACCGGAAACAACTTGAAATAACTGAAATTGATTACTACAAACTAGCAACCACACATGCTTAACTGAACTCTAACACCTCTAACTCGAATTTACTGAGCTAACTGAGTGACAAGAGCTAGGTCACACAAGTTAACTGCATCCAAGTTGTCTGCTGATGTGGAAATTTGAATTTTCCCAATTTGAACAAGGAAAAATCAAATTGAGAATTTCTTGCTGCATTTTTCAACAATGAAGAGAATCCCCTTCATTATTTTCCTTTATGTAACCATTCTTATTAGATGTTACATACTTACTCTACTTCTTTCTATATTTATAGGTAACTATCCTGCTCACTAAAAAAGGTTTCATGTTTTCCTTGGATGTTTCCTGTTTTTCTTTTCTTCTACAACTTACAAAATATTTAATCCCTTTACCAGGTTGGACATCTTGTACCTAGATACTATGTTCGTGACTTCAGTGCTAGACTTCTACTAAATTTCATTGTATAACTGTAAATATATTTATGAAATAACACTTTTGGTTTCTCGAAAGTGTAGCCTTCAGGTCCTTACACATGTATTTGTTGAATTGAGGCTTCTGTGATCCATATCAAGTTTATGAGAGATTTTTCGGTGTAAATCACATGATATTTCATTTATCGGCACGTTTCGAACCAACCAGTGTGGTTCATCATCAGGACAAGTTGAAGAATCAGATCTAGCTTTGCATGTTAAATAGTCAGAGCAGAATATCCAACGACTATAATTCTTGACCAGCTAACTAGTCAAGAATATAGTCAATATAGCCGTTACCTGATCAAGAATTATAGCCGTTGGATGTTCTGCTCTGACCATTTAACATGCAAAGCTAGATCTGATTCTTCAACTTGTCCTGACGATGAACCACACTAGTTGGTTTGAAACGCGTCGACAAATGAAATATCATGTGATTTACGCCAAAAAATCTCTCATAAACATGTATTTGTATTTAATTTGTGACATTTCCTTTGAGACCAAAATATATTAGGTCAATCTTTTTGACCCAAACTGCTACTTAGCAGTTCATCCATTTTTGTGACTTTATATGCATGTTATATATTTATATTTTTGAATGAAAAACTATTTCTATTAAATGCTAGCATATTTAAGTTGATCTCTATTTGGCTATATTGTTTCAATTCCCATGGCTTTAATAGTTGTTCCTATAACAACAAATACTTATTGATACTTGTTTAAAGTTTTATAATTGTACTTTTCTTCAGTGTTTATGGCATGTAATTTTTTAAACAAATGTCTCGGTTATGATAAGCTCTCTCTTCGTTCTAACATATTTAAAAACACCTTTAAGGATGAAAATATCCTTAATTAGGTTATCTTTAATGTCTATAATTAGGTATTCATGTTACTAGTATTCCTTTCCAAGGTTTCAGATACTCTGTTTTACGATATATATATTACCTACGAACGAAATTTTCATTCTATTCTAACATGTTTCTAAATAGTGTACCTATGTAATGTAATTTCCTTCTTATATCTAATATCATTATCATCTACAGTTATATATATATATATATATATATATATATATATATATATATATATATATATATATATATATATATATATATGTCAATTAAATTCTTTACATAAAAGTTGAACTTGATAATATTTCTATTGTTACTTTTCTTTGTTGGAAATATGGGGGGTGAATCAATATTTCTTTTCAATTGTTATTTTTACCAGTTAAATTATTTATATTTAGAACACAAAATGAGCAATAGGAATAAATTCTTTTATTAATATAATCTTTACAATAAATCAGGGACAATATATATAAGGCTCCAATCTGTTGCCAAGCACCAACTTGGTCATTTGTGAGGTTCCAACCTCTAGGGCTCCAACCCTATCTTCTCAAGGCACCAACCTTGTGTTTAGGAGCACCAAATCCAAGGACACCAATCCTTCCAATTCTGAGGCACCAACCCCAAGGGCTCCGACCCTGTAGTTTTCCTTTGTCAAGAAATGTTTTGATTGTACTACATTGCTCTCAAAATCTTCTTCATTGTGTTTTGTCAATCTACAGCTTCACTGCTACATCAATGACAACATGTCTTCATATGAAGGAGTCTTCACAATTCTTCATATTGCCCACACAGAGTCTGCAAAGTTACCTTATGATGATTTCAAATAGCCATCATGATCTCCAATAATGTCTCCAAGATCTGTGTTGCGGTAACTGTTTCGGGAGTGGCTGCTTCTTATTGTCGCGATATCTTACTTCCAAGAAACAACAATCACTTCAATGTTGGTGCTATCTATTGCTCCCTTCAAATCATGACAAATGAAAATTTATTTCCTTTCACAGAACTGTTCTTCAAAATTGAATTCTATACTTCTTCCATCAATAAATTTATCACAGGTCTAAGCCTTTTTAAAGATTAACCCAATCAACAGAATGTTTTTACCTTCGTCTTCCGTTGGCCCTTCGGCTTCCTCTGTGCTCACTCGACCTTCGGCTTTCTTTCTACCATTCGCTCGACCTTTGGCTTCCTTTCTTATGCTAATTCACATTCACGAGTTGTGAACTGTCCTTCTTCTCCACATGGAGGTCCCACATGCCACGTCACACCTTTAATCCCACAATCGCAATTTGATAAAAAATCAGAGGTTTTACAAGTGTGCACATGCTCTGTCTTATGATGGAGCGGATGTGATATTTAATGAACTGTTTTTAATGAATCCATTAGGTCCACAAATCTATCGCAATCAGAGGTTTTAATATCCTTTGAAAGTTGCGATACTGCAGATGCGATATTACATTAAACAGTTGTTAATAAATCCGTCAGGTCCACATCCTTATTGCAATGGACAGTTTGCGGGATTTTGGCTGGCACATGGATTAAAAACGACCTTAACCCCTGCAGTTGACCATGATCTAAGGGTTGACTATGAGATCGACGGATAGGATTGAGTGCGAGACTTCAGCCACGATCAAGGAAGACCATACTTTCCTACCCCTGCTCTTTTGATAGTTTTCGTCTTTACTCCTTTGTTATCATTATTTCTCTTTGTTCTTTCGATAACACTTACCCTTGGGCATATGCGATAACCTACTTCTCTTGCTCCGATGACTTGTTTCTTTGATGGATTTCGATAAACTCTTCATCTTACTCTTTGGCTTCTTACTCCTATTAATTTACTGGATCTACTGCGTCATTTACTATTCAATTGTTGTTCAATTGCTGTACAATTGCTGTTCAATTGCTATTCAATTACTAATCAATTGACCTCCTGCGTCATTTGCTGTTCAATCCACTTGGGTCCTCCATCTCATCATATCATCATATATCAAACTTTCATCACTATGAGCATTATGATCAATGGGCATCAATGGGCAATCATGTATCAAATAATTTGCCATCACAAACACTGCTATATTGACATCAATGACAACCTAGATTAATAATCTCCCCCTTTGTCATTAATGGAAATATTCTTCTTCTCTCCCCATTTGACATCAATGGCAAAGGAGTGCACAAGGACTCCCCCAGTCGAAATGCTCCCCTTATCATGCAACATCTTTATGAATCAACTTAATGTGATGGTAGATAAATAACCCCCATCTTTTGGTGAGATATCCAAATGCTTCTTGAGGAAGAGGTTTTGTGAAAATATCAAATATCTGCTCCTTAGTATTGATATATTCCAAGATGATGTTTCGTTCAACTACTTTTTCATGAAGGAAATGATACATGATTGGTATATGTTTGGTCTGTGAGTGCATCACTGGATTTTTGCTGAGACTGATAGCACTTGTGTTATCACAATAGATGGTGATTGGTTGATTTGTACCAATGCTGACATCTTTCAGAGCTTCCTTCATCCATAATATTTGAGTAAAAAGTAGCTATACACTCGGCTTCAACTGTAGATAGTGATATGGATGTTTGTTTTTTTTTGAGCCAAGATACTAGACAATCTCCCAGGAAGAATGCATTTCCACTAGTAATTTTTCGATCATCAACACTTCCAGACCAATCAGCATCGGTGTATGCAGTCACAGTAAGAGTTGAGCTCTTAGGGTACCAAATAAAGAAATCAGGAGTTCCTCTCAAGTATCTAAGAATTCTTTTTACAACCAACAAATGGGATTGTTTAGGAGCTGATTGAAATCTTCCCACCATTCCTACTGCTTGCATAATGTCAGGTCTCATAGCAGTTAAGTATAGGAGGGCTCCAATTATTGACTTGTAATGAGTTGCATCTACCGAAGGAGAGTCATCATCTTTGCTTAATTTGCAATCTGTGGTCATAGGTGTGCTCATGGGTGCATAGTATTCCATTCCATATCTTTTAAGCATGTCTTTAAGATATTTGGCTTGAGATATGAACATGTCTACCGTGGTTTGAGATACTTGTAGTACAAGGAAGTAAGATAACTCTCCTATCATCGACATATCAAACTCTTTTGACATATTTTGAGCAAACTCATGGCTCATCTCATCATTATTACTAACAAAACTCAAATCATCAGCATAGACAATAGTGACTAGTAACTTATCCTCATCCATATTTATGTAGAGATTACTTCCTGCCACCCACTTCTTGAAGCCTTGTTGTTGTAGATAGTGATCCAATCTTTCTAACCAAGCTCTAGGAGCTTGTTTCAACCCATATAATTCCTTTTTCAACTTACAAACAAAGTGTTTTCCTTCTGCTAGATTAAACCCTTCTGGTTGCTCCATGTAGACTTCTTCCTTGAGTTCCCCATTTAGAAATGCTGATTTTACATAAATTTGATATATTTTAAATCCTTTTGAGAAAGAAAATGCCAAGAACATCCTTATAGCTTCCACATGAGCTACTGGTGCAAAGGTTTCTTCAAAGTATATTCCTTCAATTTGTGAATAACCTTTACAAACAAGCCTTGCCTTATTTTTGATGATTTGTCCATCTTCATTCATTTTTTTTTTTGAACACCCACTTGGTTCCAATTATATTTTTATCCTTTGGACGAGGTACCAGATCCCATGTCTCATTCTTCTTGATTTGAGACATTTCTTCTTCCATGGCTTTTACCCAATGAGGATCCTTGCTTGAGTAAATGTTTTTGGTTCTATCATAGATAGGAGAGCAACATCATTTTTCTTTGGTGTACTTGTCATCCTTCTTCAGGTTTGTATCCCTTCATCTATATTGCCAATAATATTCTCTTCTGGGTGATGTTTTTGGAGAAACTTCATCTTTGAAGGGGTTTGAGATGGTTCTTTTTCCTTGTGTTTTTCTTGATCTTTTTCCTCTTTTTCAGGTTCTTGTTCAATGAGAGGGTCAACGTCATGATCTTCAATTTCTTTTTTTGGAAGGTATTCATCAATCTTCACATCAATGCTTCCCACTAGTTTCTGTAGATGATTATTGTAGAACTTGTGGGCTTTTCTCCTTGTAGAATATCCAAGGAATATCCCTTTGTCAACCCGAGAATCAAATTTTCCTGGTGAGCCATCATTGATTTTTATGAAGCACTTGCTTCCAAAAATCTTGAAGTATTTTACTAAAGCAGGTCTTCGTTTCCATAATTCATAAGGAGTCTTCTCATTATTGGTCTTAGTTGAGTTCGATTCAAGGTATAAACAGCTGTCCTGACTGCTTCTCTCCAGAATTTTGGCTGCAAGTCAGCTACTATTAACATTGTTCTTGCCATTTCTTGAACTATTCAGTTTCTTCTTTCAACTACCCCATTTTGCTTGGGTGTTCTGGCACTAGAGAGTTCTCTTCGATTCCATGTACTTTACAGAATTCATCAAATTATTTTGATGTGAATTCTCCCCCTCTATCCATTCTAAGACATTTAATCTTAGAATCCTTTTCATTTTCTACAAGAGATTTAAGATTCTTAAAACACTCAAATGCTTTGGATTTATATTTTATGAAATATACCCACATCATTCTAGTATAATTGATGAGCCCTAGAAATGGGTAATTATATGGGCACATTTTACCTCTTAATTCGACTTAATCCACCATTCTCATTAGTTTATTGCATGTTTTTGATTATATTTATGCTAATAGAGTGAATTGGGTTAGTCATTATGCCAAAAATTCTAATATGTGCTTTATGCAGATTTTTGGTTAATTTTGAGACAAAATCAAAGGTTTAATCAGCATTTGGCAACCAAATTTGTGGAAGAACAAGGGAGAAGATTTGTAGGAGGGTGTCCCCTTCATTTATGAGCCCTTAGATCGAATTCACCATCAGAAACTTGAAGCACAAAGGTCCACTTTCCAAGGGGCCATGTTAGGGTCCCACCCTAACCCCCTTATTTATGTCATGGGATCACGTCATAGTCAAGAGTCAATAAAGCCCATATTAATAATTGTAAGTGGTTAACCCGCAATTAATGACGGGACCACAATTAGTTGCAAATGGGCCGTAGTATTAGATAGATGGTATTAATAAAATCCACGGTATTGGCCCGTGGTATTGCATGTATGAGTCATATATAAAGGATAGAGACTCCCTGCGAGAAGTATTTTGTCTTGTTTTTGTAATCGAGCTCTGCTCTATTGGAGGTTGCCCCCTCGAAGAGGCATGTGAACATTGCTCTCTGAATAATAAAGTCATTGCTATTATGTATTCTGGATATCTTTTCTTCGCATATTCTGTATTTGGGTATTATTTTGCAGGTTAAGAGCATAACAAGTGGTATCAGAGCACTTTCCAGGGCTCGGTGGGATCTCCAATTTTTAGCAAATTTTTTTTTGGCTAGAGACGTGTTCTGGCGTCTTTAAACCACGGGATCTTTCGTTAAGCGCATAAACCTGCGGATTTGGGGAGGCATGCATGCAGAAAATACAAGAGGTGGTCACGTCTGTTGGACTCCCTTGTAACCCCTGTGGGTACCCCTTCGAGTAGTAGCACATTAGACAGAACCGCGCACGGACTGTCTTCCACGTACCCTCTGGGTATATGGGAAGCCCCCTAGGCTCCCTTGAAACCTCGCCATAGATAAACCTTCGGCCGTCTTGTGGCTACAGTACACCGAGAACAGCACTCGGAGAGATTACTCGCCCGTACGATAGGGTAGTCGAGTTGTACGGCTAAGGGTACGGTCGATCCTCCTTAGTTAGAGCCCTGAAACATTGGGCCGAGTACTACTGTCAGACCCTTATGTATATTGCGATCTGTAGCACCTGACACTCCTCTAGTCCATAGTTCCCTTTTCTATCGGGGGATCACACATAATCTATTCCAGATCCGCGTGTGCAAAGACGTGCCCCAGCAGCAGACATCAGTCCCGCCGCTCCATCAGATCCGCAACAGCAGTTGTTCCACCATTCAGATCTCTCAGATCCACTAGATCGGAGTTGTTGTGAAGGGTTCCTATATCGGGGTCTACTTTTCACAGGACTTTTGGCAGCATTGACATTTTGAGGATTTGCCGACTGCAGTATTGATCAAGAAGGAGTAAAACTCCATTAGGAGTTTTCCAAAAAAAAAAAAAACGAGTCTGAGATCTTCCGGGGTGCTTATTGGTGATCTAGCCCATCAGAATCAGGACGACGAGCTGAGAAAGGTGGTACCATTCAATTTATTAGAAAAAAAATTTTAGGCGGTCCCAATTTTTCATCCAGTTGGTGTATGGTAGAAACTAGAGCTCAAGCGATGGCCAATGAAAGGATGGACAAACTTGAAGGCACTGTGAACACCATCCACACTGTGATGAACTCCCTCCAACATGAGATTAGCGTACTAAGTCTCCAGGTACAGGAAGCACTCTCAAAGGGCAAGGAACCAGCCCACGAGGAGGCGTATAAGGGCCATGAATACCATGAGGGTGAGTCGAGCCACTCTCCTCGCGTCTGGCACACCCATCCACCAACCAGTCAGCGACCTCCCAAGTTGGATATGCATAAATTTGACAGTTCTCACATGTCAACATGGCTAGCACAAATGGAGCAGTATTTAAAATTGAATCATATCCTAGATGATTGGACTAAGCTTATGGTGGGGACCATGTACTTGGACAATGAACGATGGCAATGGGGGGAATGGCATCAGCGTTGCAATGGACCTTTTCAGAATTGGGACCAATTTACCAAAGCTCTTCGAAATCGCTTTGAACAGGAAGACTCTTTTTTGGGGTGTCTCACTAAGCTCCGACAGACGGGTACAATGGATGAATATATTACTGCTTTTGAAGCCTTAGCCTTCCGCACTAAGGGTCTCACAGATGAGTTCTACACAGAATGTTTTATCAGCGGTCTTAAAGAAGCCATCAAAGCTCAAGTTCTACTCCACCACCCTCCCACGTGGAAAGAGGCTTGCCAGGTAGCTCGTAAGGTGGAACGTGCATTAGCAGCCCAATACAACCGCCCCAATTTCCCCGCTAAAGGTCGTCCCCCACAGGCTCCCAACACGACTCAGACACTTAAGATTCAAAAGGTGTCACCTGCAGAAATGGCCGAAAGAAGGAAGCAAGGACTATGTTACTACTGTGATGAAAAATATTCCCCGGGTCATAAATGCAAGGAGCCCAAGTTTTTTCAAATAGATGCCACTGACTACAGCTCCACCGAGGAAGATCCACCACTTGAGGAACCGGAGGCGATCGAAGAAGACAACCAAAAGGAGATTATATCTGACGAACCAGTTATTTCGCTAAATGCGTTGGCAGGAATTTCTTCCCCTCAAACTCTCAAAATCAGGGGTTTTCTTAAACATCACCCAGTAGTAGTCTTGATTGATAGTGGAAGTACCCATAATTTCATCCATAAAAAAATCGCAGAAGCAGTGCATTGTTTTGTATGGGTAGTCTCTAACTTCCAAGTCCAAATCGCAGATGGGGGCACAATGAAATGTGAAGGCCGCTGTGAAAATGTCAAACTTCAAATGGGGGATTATCAATTGGAAACCCACATGTTTGCCATACACATGGGGGGTTGCGACATTGTCCTAGGCGCTGAATGGCTCCGCACTCTTGGGCCAATCACAATGGATTTCCAGGAGTTATATATGAGTTTTAAGCAGAACAACTCCACACATACCCTCCGTGGACTCCAGGCGGGAGCCCCCTCAATCATCAGCTCACATAGGATGGAAAAATTGTTAAAAAAGGGCCATCATGGAGTGGTCGCTCAATTTAATGCCATCCAGGTAGTCGAAACCCTGTCTCAGCCAATTCATCCTGAGATGCAACAGATTTTAAATAACCATAGGACGGTCTTTGACAAGCCTCATGAGCTTCCACCCTCACGAGGGGAACATGATCATAGCATCACCTTGGTTCCAGGGGCCCAACCCCCAAATGTGCCGCCATACAGATATCCGTTCACCCAAAAGAATGAAATAGAAAAAATCATCAAGGAATTGTTGGAAGCAGGTGTCATTCGTCCCAGCATTAGTCCTTATTCATCCCCAGTGGTCATGGTCCTCAAGAAAGATGGGGAGTGGCGGATGTGTCCCGAATTCAGAGCCCTCAATAAGTTGACAGTCAAAGATAAATTTCCCATCCCGGTGGTTGACGATTTGCTGGACGAACTCAATAGGGCTCAATTCTTCACTAAGTTGGATCTTCGCTCAGGCTACCACCAAATTCGCATGAAGGAAGTCGACATTCCCAAGACGGCTTTCAGAACTCATGAAGGCCATTATGAGTTCCTGGTCATGCCATTTGGTCTCTGTAATTCCCCCTCTACTTTTTAGAGCCTTATGAATCACATTCTCAAACCATATCTCAGAAAATTTGTCCTCGTCTTCTTCGATGACATCCTCATCTATAGCGGCACTTGGGCGACACATCTTCAGCATGTAGATCTACTCTTGCAACTGCTCCGCAAGCATAAATTATTTGTTAAGATGTCTAAGTGTTCATTTGGCATGGAAGAAGTTGAGTATTTGGGCCACATTGTGGGGCGTGAAGGTGTCAAGGTGGACCCCAAAAAGATCCAGGCAATGCAAGAATGGCCTCAACCTAAGACCTTGAAGAGCTTGAGAGGATTTTTGGGTCTCACAGGCTATTATCATAAATTTGTCCGTAACTATGGCCGCATAGCGAAGCCCCTCACTCAACTCCTCAAGACAAATTCCTTCTTCTGGAACGAGGAAGCACAACAGGCATTTACTGCTCTCAAAAACGCCATGTGTTCCACTCCAGTCTTAGCACTACCTGACTTCACCAAATCCTTTGTCATTGAATGTGATGCTTCGAGTACAGGTATTGGGGCGGTCTTAATGCAGGAAGGGCGACCATTGGCCTTCACAAGCCAACAACTCAGTGGGAGGAATCTGGGCCAATCTACCTACGAGAAGGAAATGATGGCCATCTTACATGCAATCGAGACTTGGCGACCTTACTTATTGGGGCGACGTTTCCAAATCCGCACAGATCATCACAGTCTTAAATATTTTTTGGAGCAACGCCTATCCTCCCCACAAAAAAATAAATGGTTAGCCAAAATGCTGGGATATGATTATGAGATCATTTACAAGAAAGGGAAAGACAACAGTGTAGTAGATGCATTATCTCGCCAATTTGAGGAGGAAAGTACTATGCTCGCAATTTCCCTCCCCATTCCAGATTGGATTGACGAGGCTCGCAGGGAATGGTTTTCACACCCCGGGCTCTCCCAACTCATTTCTCAATTGCAGGTCGATCCTAATTCCAGCAAGGGCTACTCGTGGTAGAATGATATTCTTCGCTACAAGGACAAAGTTGTAATATCACCAACATCCACCCTCAAAAGTCGCATTTTGGCAGAATTGCACTCATCTCCCATTGCAGGACATTCAGGCTTTCAGAAGACGTATGCTCGCACCAGAAGATCATTTTTTTGGACAGGCATGAAACAGGACATCCTTACTTTCGTAGCAGAATGTGATGTCTGTCAACGCCACAAATGGGAAACCGTCAACACACCAGGCTCATTACAACCATTGCCCATTCCGGCATCAATTTGGACGGAGGTTTCTATGGATTTCATTACAGGTCTTCCAAAGTTAGGGAACAAGTCAGTCATCATGGTGGTTGTGGACCGTCTGTCGAAGTATGCTCATTTCTGCGCCCTACCCCACCCGTTTAAACCAACTTTGGTTGCTCACACTTTCATGGATCAGATCTTCAAATTGCATGGCATGCCCACTTTTATTGTGTCCGACCGCGACCCGATCTTCACCAGTAATTTTTGGCAGGAACTCTTCAGAATACAAGGCACTCAACTCAAACTCAGTACTTCATATCATCCACAAACAGATGGTCAAACCGAAGCTGTCAACAAATGTCTAGAAACCTACCTTAGGTGTTTCACTTCAGAAAAGCAACACCTTTGGGTACAGTGGTTACCTCTGGCTGAATGGTGGTATAACACCAACTATCATGCCACCACCAAAATGACTCCCTATGAAGCAGTCTATGGTCAACTTCCGCCTTCCCCTACTTCTTATCTCAAGGGGTGCTCCAAAGTACAAGCAGTGGATCAACTCCTACAACACCGCGCAACCATGCTCGCCCATCTTAGAGAGAATCTTCATCAAGCTCAGAACCGTATGAAGCAACAGGCCGACCAACATCGCTCAGAGCGCCAATTTCAAGAAGGGGATCAGGTCTTTTTGAGGCTGCAACCATATAAGCAAACATCACTCAAAGACAAGGGTTGTCAAAAGCTATCTCCAAAATTCTACGGACCATTCCAAGTACTTCAGCGCATTGGAGAAGTGGCTTACAAGTTGGCTTTGCCACCTACGGCAAAAATCCATCCAGTTTTCCATGTATCGTGCCTCAAGAAAGTGATTGGGAACAATTGCCGAGTCCAAACTAGTCTACCTGAATTGGACGAAGAAGGGTCAATCTGGCTTCAACCCGAACAGGTTCTAGCTACAAGAGACAACCACCTGCGCGGCCGCATGATTAAGGAAGTCCTCGTCAAATGGAAAGACACCTCTCCGGAAGATGCAACTTGGGAACCAGCCACTATTCTTCAGCAGTTTCCGCAGCTTCAGCCTTGAGGACAAGGCTAGTCTTAAGGGGGAGGGCATGTTAGGGTCCCACCCTAACCCCCTTATTTATGTCATGGGATCATGTCATAGTCAAGAGTCAATAAAGCCCATATTAATAATTGTAAGTGGTTAACCCGCAATTAATGACGGGACCACAGTTAGTTGCAAATCGGCCGTAGTATTATATAGATGGTATTAATAAAATCCACGGTATTGGCCCGTGGTATTGCATGTATGAGTCATATATAAAGGATAGAGACTCCCTGCGAGGAGTATTGTGTCTTGTTTTTGTAATCGAGCTCTGCTCTATTGGAGGTTGCCCCCTCGAAGAGGCATGTGAACATTGCTCTCTGAATAATAAAATCATTGCTATTCTGTGTTTTGGGTATCTTTTCTTCACATATTCTGTATTTGGGTATTATTTTGTAGGTTAAGAGCATAATAGGCCACCGAGCAAGTCAAGTAGGACTGCTGTTATCTTCAGTTCTAGGAAGCCGAGTTCCTTAATTTTAGGAGGACTGTTGGGAGTCTCCATTTGTATAAATAATAAGGCTAGGGAATTAGTTTTGTTAGTCATATTTTAGTTATATTTTAGCCATTTGATAGTCTATTTTCGCACTTTAGTGCAGCCTTGTACTCAGCTCATTTTCGAGCTCCTTTTGTAGACAGTTTTGTGATGTAACTATTATTTTTTGATCAATGAAGATGAATCCAGCTTTGAACCAGCACTGATATTTCCTAGGGGGTTGTAGCTCTTGGGATTGGGCCCAACACAAGTGCCCAGCACCTCCTTTGTGTATCTATATGTGTTTTTCTTGCATTCATAGAATAATTTCTGTTATTTAGGTTAAATCTTGCTTTGTTACTTAGGTTGTTTTTGATGATTAAGATAGTTGTTCTTGCTTCAGGTTGATTAGATAGTTTGAAAACAGAAAAAGATCCACAAAAAGGCTACCAAGCAGGCCTTGATCTCCTTTCTCCCTCCTTGGGACCATGAATTGAGACCAAGGCACTCTTGCTGCCACAAAAACACTGTTTTTGCCTTCCAATGCAATTGCTAGTGTTATATTTCGAGTTGGAAAAGTTGATATCAGTTGTGTTTACATACTTATATCTGTTCTTGTTTAGTTTCCATAGCTTTCTTGTATAACTTCCTGTCCATAAAGTTCTGTTCAACACTTTTCTGGTTTTTAGGTCAAAATAGGTAAAACTCTGTTTTCTTAGTTTTTTGCTTGGGTCAGTTTTGAAAAGAAGTGTGAAGAACACCTGTAAGACACTCTAGCCTATCCTTCCTCCATCATACAACCTACTCCAGTCCCTCTCTCAAGATTTCCTTCACTCATTCGCCATACTTTCCCAAACTGCCCTAATTTCTACATTTTTGTGCAAAATTGCTTCCTTGACCTTTGAACAAATCCAACCATCTCCTTCACTCCTGATCTTCATTTACAAGGTCCTAGACCCCTTAACATCTCTATCCATCCTTCATTTCCACTTTCCCACCATTTTTCCACCTTCAACCCTCTAAAAACCACTTTCGGCCTCTTCCTGTAGAACTTCCTATAGAACTTCTTGTAGATCCCCTGCAGCCTCCTGTAGAAGTTCATGCGAGCGATTTTTCGAAATCTGAGTGCAGTGGAAATCTCCAGAAGGGTACCAAGGAATCCTTAGGTCCTCTCCACACCTTCCCAACCTCCTTCAAATGCCCACTCCATTTCCTTTCGCCATTAAACCTCTGCACAGTCACAAATAGTTAAAACACAAGCATAATAATTCTGCATAAAATTGCTCAAAAGTAAAAAAAGATGATTTTTCCATATTTTCCTTCAGAAGTAGCTTGAATATATGAATTTTACCTTCTCAATAGTCCATGGCATCCATTTCAGTAGTTTCCATCTCTTTTCTTGCACAAGTAGGGTTAGTGGGTAAAATTAGGGTTTGCTAGGGTTTGCGTTTCCTTTCAGCTTTCATCTTCTTTCTGAAAGTAGACTAGCCTCTTTTGAGTTAGCTTTATTCCATCACAGTTAAAAGCTTCTTCTGAGAACTCATAGAAGTTGGCTTAAGCTCCTAGCGAACTTGTGCCACCTGATCAAGTGACAACCTATAGTAAGAGCTAGTACTTATGCATATAGCATCGTCGCTTTCATGTATGTTACGAACTACCAGGTTGATAAAAGTGAAGTAGGGAGTCAGAGGAGTTGCAACATCATTGCTGTAATACTGGAGCTCACCAATAATCATCAACAAATAAAGCAAAGTACCTTTCTCCTTGGAGTGCCAGAGTTCTAGTTGGTCCACATAAATCAACATGGATGATCTCCAAGGGTTTTGATGTAGAAAACTCCTTGGTCTTGTGGATGGTTCTAGTTGCTTTCCATGTTGACATGGACCACATGCTCCTTGATTTGGCTTGAATAACTTTTGGATGTCTCGTACTGCATTAATCGTGCTGATATTGATCAAGTTATCGAAACTTGTCTGTCCAAGTTGCTTGTGCCACAACCAACTTTCATCTGTTTGACTTAGGTAACATTTATCTTCTTGAATTTTGTTTAGAATGTAGATGTTAACTGATGTTCTAACTCCTTTCGCCACAAGTTCCCTTGAGGAAGAGTTTCTTATTTCATGACCTTTAGTGCTAAAGACAACATTATGTCCTTGGTCATAGATTTGGCTAAAACTCAGGAGATTTTGTTTGAGCCCATTTACTAGCAAAGCATTTGGAGCCTTTCCTTTTCCGTTAATAAGGGTAACAATTCCTTTTCCAACCATTTTGGCAGATCCACTTCCAAAGGATACATCTCCTTCCTTTTTGTTCAATGAGACAAACTTCCTTTTGTCCCCTGTCATATGTCTGGAGCACCCACTATCCACAAACCAATGATTTTCATCATTGTGAGCACATAGAGCTAGGCCACATTTATCCATGTTGGGATTCTCATTTTTTTCTTTTCTTCTTTTGAGGGGGGGGGGCAATTTTGTTCATTATGTCCATATCATTACATAATGAGCAAATTGGATCAAATTTGGCCAAGGGATCAAAAGAGTTGTAGGTCTTGATTTTTCCTTTCCCTTTGAGGCCATATGGTTTATTTGTTTGATCCTTCAATTTTGGTGTTTCATTCTTATAGACCATGCAATGTTTAGCTCGATGACCAAAATTTTTACAATAAAAACAATGCCCAAAAAAGATAGTTTTGTACCTGTTATAATAGCCATGATTTGAATCAACATTCTTCCTTGGAGTTACTCTCTCTTCATTATTTGGATTTGAGATGGGCCTTTTATGAAATAATATTTCTTCTTTCGGGTTGCTAGAAAGTATGTCGGCATATTTGAGAGCTTTCCCAACCCTTTTTGACTTGCTCAAATTCCTTCCTCAGAGATACTATTTTGGCTTCACGTTCTTCACAAATTTCTTCTTTTTCTTTTAGCTTATTTTTCAAGAGGTCTTCCCTTCTTTTTGTTTCCTTGTTTTCTACCTTGAGAGAGATGATTTTATTTCATAATTTCTCATTTTATTCAATGGCACTCATTAACAATTCATCTACATTTCCTTCTAGACCTGAATCATCATCATTTGTGAATGCCATGAATAATACTTCTTGGATTCCAACATGATCATTTTCTTCATCTGATTCATCATTACCTCCTTTGCGATGAGGGAACTGATTAGTTGCTTTATTTTTGATGACTACAAATTCACCTTCATCAGACTCATCTTGTTTAAAGAAGAAATTCTTCTTATTGAACCCTTTCTTTTTGTATACCATCCTTTTATAATTTTCCTCACCATCACTATCATGCTTAAGAGGACATTTTGCAGCATAATGACCTATTCTTCCACATTTGAAACAAATAAGAGGGTACTTACCTTTTAGATTATATCCTTTCTTTAGTCTTCGTACAAATTGTGCCAATTCAGATTCAACATCGGAGTCATCACTCTGGTATTCCATTCTTTCCCCTTTTTTGATTTTGAGGCCTTGAATGTTGCATCTTTGGAACTTGGGCTTCCTTTTTTCATCTAATAGGCAATGAGGATTCCATGAAGTTCATCCATCTTGAGAGTATCTAGGTCCTTCATTTCTTCTATAGCACTTACTTTGGAGTCAAATATGTCTGGGAGAGATCTTAAAACCTTTTGAACAATAGTTCTTTCTTCAATGTTTTCTTCCAATCCTTTAAGAGAGTTGATCACTTTAGCTACTCGAAGAAAGTATGATGCAATATCTTCTTCATCATCTATTTTTAGACTTTCAAATTGCCTTCTATGGGTTTGAAGCTTTTCCTTCTTAACTTTGGAGTCCCCATCGTATAAGCTAACTAGCTTATCCCATACTTCTTTGGCCGAGTCACAATTCATGACTTTTGTAAGTTTAGAATCAATGATTCCACTAGTGATGGAATTTAAGGCTTTTGAATTTGCAACGTAAGCTTTCCTTTCGTCTTGATATGTTGGAAGAATGGAAGGAGCTATGTACTCATTTAAAATCGAATGCCAAACTTCAGGTCCAAGGGACATTAAGTAGTAGATATGTTGGAAGAATGGAAGGAGCTATGTACTCATTTAAAATCGAATGCCAAACTTCAGGTCCAAGGGACATTAAGTAGTAGGACATTCTTTTTTTCCAAAAACCAAAATTTGTGCCATCGAACAGAGGAGGTCTTGCTGGCACTTCTTGATTTCTCATTGTGACTAAGAATCCTTGTTCTAGCTGTTAGGCTGATATGAATAAGTTGGCTCTGATACCAATTGTTGGAAACACTGAGAGGGGAGGTGAATCAATATTTCTTTTCAATTGTTATTTTTACCAGTTAAATTATTTATATTTAGAACACAAAATGAGCAATAGGAATAAATTCTTTTATTAATATAATCTTTACGATAAATCAGGGACAATATATATAAGGCTCCAATCTGTTGCCAAGCACCAACTTGGTCATTTGTGAGGTTCCAACCTCTAGGGCTCCAACCCTATCTTCTCAAGGCACCAACCTTGTGTTTAGGAGCACCAAATCCAAGGACACCAATCCTTCCAATTCTGAGGCACCAACCCCAAGGGCTCCGACCCTGTAGTTTTCCTTTGTCAAGAAATGTTTTGATTGTAGTACACTGCTCTCAAAATCTTCTTCATTGTGTTTTGTCAATCTACAGCTTCACTGCTACATCAATGACAACCTGTCTTCATATGAAGGAGTCTTCACAATTCTTCATATTGCCCACATAGAGTCTGCAAAGTTACCTTATGATGATTTCAAATAGCCTTCATGATCTCTAATAATGTCTCCAAGATCTGTGTTGCGGTAACTGTTTCGGGAGTGGTTGCTTCTTATTGTCACGATATCTTACTTCCAAGAAACAAACTCACAATCACTTCAATGCTGGTGCTGTCTACTGCTCCCTTGAAAAGATGATAGATGAAACTTTATTTCCTTTCATAGGATTGTTCTTCAAAATTGCATTCAGTACATCTTCCATAAAAAATAAATTTATCACAGGTCTGAGCCTTTTTAAAGATTAACCTAATCAACAAAAATTTGTTACCTTCGTCTTCCACTGGCCCTTCGGCTTCCTCTGTGCTCACTCGACCTTCAGATTTCTTTCTACCGTTCGCTCGAACATTGGCTTCCTTTCTTATGCTAATTCACGTTCACGAATTTTGAACTATCCTTCTTCTCCACATGGAGGTCCCACATGCCACGTCACACCTTTAATCCCGAAATCACAATTTCATAAAAAATCAGAGGTTTTACAAGTTTTCACATTCTCTGTCTTCCTATGGAGCGGATGTGATATTCAATGAACTGTTTTTAATGAATCCATTAGGTCCACAACTCTATCACAATTAGAGGTTTTAACATCCTTTGAAACTTGCGATACTGTGGATGCAATATTACATTAAACAATTGTTAATAAATCCGTTAGGTCCACAACCTTATCGCAATCGACGGTTTGCGGGACTTCAACTGGCACATGGATTAAAAATGGCCTTAACCCCCACAATTGACCATGATCTAAGCGTTGAATATGAGATCGGCGACTAGGATTGAGTGCACGACTTCAGCCACGATCAATGAAGTCGATACTTTCCTTCCCTCGCTCTTCTGATAGCTGTTGTTCCTGTGACTTATCTTCACTCTTCCGCTCTTTCGATAGTTTTCTTCTTTACTCCTCTATTATTGTTATTGCTTTTTGTTCTTTCGATAACACTTACCCTTGGGCATATGCGATAACCAGCTTCTCTTGCTCCGATGACTTATTTCTTTGATGGATTTCAATAAACTCTTCATCTTACTCTTTGGCTTCTTTCTCCTGTTGCTTTACTAGATCCACTACGTCATTTGTTGTTCAATTACTGTTCAATTGCTGATCAATTGACCTCCTGCATCATTTGTTGTTCAATTAACAATGTAAACTTTGAAACGGGAACTGATACTGTTACCGGTTTCGTAGAGATAGCAAAAAAGTGACCTGATTTTGAAAAGGGGTGACGCAGAACGAACATGTTTTTTTTAGAGCATACTTTTTAGCACTTTATTTTTTTTATGTACATTACGTTTTAGAATCGTTTTAGAATGGTAGTGATTTTCATGCTAATTTAAAAAAGCGAGTATTCTGCATCACCCCCTTTTTTTAAAAGACCTGTGTTTTGGCTTTAAATTTTCTAATGTATAAAATATAAATAATTATTTTGTAAATTTGATCATTTTTGAAGTGGCCATTTTCTTCACATTTTCTTGTTTTTTATTTTAATTTTAACTTTTTTTTAGTGAGGTTTTTATTGTTTTGCATTTTTAAATTAGGAGGTCGATATTTAGAATTTTCTATATTCTACATATTTATACATCCTTAATTAATTTTTGAATCCACATGAAATAATTGTTTCAAAAAACAATATTTTTTAACAATGGACATAAAAATAACCATTTTTAACATAAATATTGTCATGCGGAAAGAGTCAATTTTGCAGAAAAAACCGACCTCCCTAGAAACTAAGGCTTTTCTAGTGACAAACAAAACAATCAAGCACTATCTTTCCCTAAATATGCATTTAAAATAAAAGCAACGAGGTGTTTAAGGCTTACCTTTAGTCCAATGTTGTTTGTAGCGGCCAAGCCTCTTCGATCCAGATGAGCTCCTCTCCTTGAAGCCTGCATACACAAACAAGCAAACGATTACATAGCACCTGAATAACTCATATAATAAAACATATTCATCATAAAGACCAAGGAGTGTATGAAACAAATTATATATAACAACTTGTTGAGAAAAATGAACTTAATTGTATTAATTGGAAACAAAAGAAACCTTACAACCAACGCCTTGGTGTTGTGCAGGTCCCTCCCAGGGTCCAGCAAGAGTTCTCCTCTACTTTGATCAGCTCACCCACTTCCAAATGAAGCTAAGAAAGGAATGTGATCTCTCCTCTCAAGCTCTATAAGGGAGTCCTAATTTCAGCAGCATCTACCCTTAGGAATGTTCAGCTTTCAACCTCCTTTGCCTTTGGCCCAATGCCTGTATTTATAATGCTTTGGAGGAAGTTAAACAGGTCCACCATCAATGGGATAAGCCCCTCTTTCAAAGGGATAGCTCCCCTCTTCATGGGATAAGTTCCTCTTTCATTGGGATGCATGAACCATCTGGAGGCGCTCAATCCACGTCAAACTATCTTCTAGAATGCTCTAGAATCGACCGCAAGTAAGTTTTTTGAAGTAAAACTTGCGCCTTTTGACTTTTACAGGGGTACGCACCCACCCCTTTACAGAAAGAGTGTACAAGTACGCAGGTATTATGTACTTGAGGTGCGTGCCCGCAGGTAAGAGTAAGAGAAAGTGCGAAACCAGAGTTATATTGATTTTTTAAAGGCTTTCTCTCTTTTTTGGAGTTTGACATGAGGAGCAGAGGTATAAGACTTGCCAAGGAGGACAGTATGGTTATTGATGGAGCCATACTGACTGCAAATAGTCATGGTGACAAATTTTAGCGTAATAGATTGCCCCCTAAAGTGCGAGGTCTGTAGTAGATCAGGGTTTTATATCATCTAGGAAGGGTGAAGCACTTTATCATTTCGAGGATTATCTTGTGGAGAGCCCAGTTGGAACCTGCAAATATTCAAGACAAAATACATATATGAGATCATATCATCGCTGAGGTAGGCATTCCCATACTCAGATCAAAAACTTAACTAACAAACTAACTACTGCTCTGATATAGGAATGATTTCGCAATACATCATAATCATAGACATATGTAGACACAGTATGGACGCAGCCATCTGTTTATAATTAGTTTATTGTATAATGAATACAAAACTCCTCACAGCCTGGATGGCGAAAACTAGATCCAGGGTCTTCATTTCTGCTTCCCGAAATAGTACGATTCTATCCATGCAAATAAATGAGTTGATGTCGAACATGGTAGAAACCACTTGATTACCAGTCAATGATGTAAACTGTTAACAAGTGTGAGAGAGACCACCAGTGATGTTAATGGTTCTCAAAGTACCCAGTACAATCCATGAGATGTGAGTAGATGTGTTGATGTCGAACATGTCACAGAATCCTTCGATCGAAAGTCAATGATGTAAGCTGTTGTCAAAGGTGAGAAACCTGCCATTGAGGCATGCAGATTTCAAGGTACTGATGATTCCTAGATCATCTTTCTAGATAATGTGCTGATGTCGATAGAAAGCGATCCGTCGTAGGCAAGCCCACAACACAAAATCATAGATCAAGTTGAAGAAATTTAGTTGCAAGGACTGACTCAGGGATGGTCAAGATGGATGACAGATATTTTGCAGATGAATGGCTTTTTGGCAGTGACCTCTTGAACACATAACGACACAACATATGGCTTGGTGACAATTGACCCAAAGTTAATACCCAGAAACCGACTGAAGACTTTCAATGTGGTTCGATCAACTGTTAGGCAAAGGATTTCCCAACCCAGGTGAATAAAAGTGTCGTGTTCAAGAGTGGTTACAAAGTATGACAAATAGACTCATTTTCCTCTCTTTTCCCCCACCATTTTTGGCAAGTACCTCTTTATTTTTTACAAGCTTGAGGAGGATAACATTTGCTTGATTATAAGCTCATTCTTCGGATGAGTCCAACTTAGTTTAGATTCGAACCCTAAGAAGGAGTGGTTCGTTCTTGTTTGTAATTGAACAGGTCCTTTACTGTGAAATTTTAACGAGTCCAGTATAGAACAAATTCGGTGTTTTTCAATTTTAGAGAGTCTGAAAAAACTTAAGAAGACTCCAGGGTTGACCTTTTTCATAAATTTATGTCTCCCAAGCCCGAAAAAGTATAAAATAATACTTGAGAGAACCGCTTGATCTTTTACGACCAAGGAGTACTTTTTGTTATTAGTGTCACTGACTCGAAAAAGTAAAAAAGCGATCAACGACACATCGTTTTATAACCAATATCGAATTTGAAACGACAAAAATCCGGCAATCTTTTCATGTTTTCTACGGTCGGAAAAGAGCTGTAAGTAGACCGTCTTTTAATTCCGTTTTAACGAGTTTAAAAGAAACACTTGACAATCTTTTCATGTTTTAGGAGTCAGAAAAGAGCTTAAAGATGACTCTAAGGTTTCAATTTTTCGTAAGTTTTAACGAGTTCGAAAAATGATAAAAATGTACTCATGGTTTTCATTTTTTCGTAAGTTTTAATGAGTTCGAAAAAATGATAAAAAAATGTACTCATATGGCCGACTTTCAATTTAATTTACGAGCAGGAAAAGACGGAAAGAACTCGGCATTTTCATTTGTTTTACGAGAATGAAAGATAGCAAAATAATCTCGGGATTTTCATGAGTTTAACGAGTCTTGAAAATAACTGAAATTGACTCGAGATAGGTTTCATTTTTACAAAAGCTTGAAACAGAGAAAAACTATGCTTCAAAGTAGTTTCATTTTTACACAAGCTTGAAATAGATAGAAAACTGTGCTTGATGCCCCCTAAGCGTAACTGCTAGAGCGCATGCCCCCCAGCTTCATTTCATTCAACTAAGTACAAGCTGGATGGAATGAAGGTTCATGTACGAGATCATTTGAAAGACTCGACCTAAAACTGTAAGAAAATTATGCAAAACACTGAAATAACTAACCTAAATATACAACTTAACATTTATGAGATCTAGTCAAACTCTCGACTCAAGTAGAGGAGGATTTGTTTCATTTTTTAACGAGCTTGACACAGGAAAAGAACTATGCTCGGATTCAGTTTCATGTTTACGCAAGCTTGAAACAAAAACTATGCTTGTTATAAGTTCACATGCCCCCAGCATAATGACGCAAATCAAGGTACATGCCCCCCAAGCTTCATTTCATTCAACCAGGTGGATGAAATGAAGGTTCACTTTCGAAATCTTGGAAAGACTCGAGGGAGTTGTTTCATTTTTTAGTGAGGTTGACACAAGAAAAGAACTATCCTCAAAACCCTTGTTTCATTTTTTTTACGAGCTTGACACAAGATAAGGAACTATGCTCATAACTACTCTCTACAATCTACCTAACAAAAAACTTTACTCTAAAAACCTTGATTCATTTTTTAACGAGCTTGACACAAGACAAGGAACTATGCTCATGACTCCTTGTTTCTTTTTTTAACGAGCTTGACACAAGACAAGGAACTATGCTCTAAAATCCTTGTTTCATTTTTTAATGAGCTTGACACAAGACAAGGAAATATGCTCAGGACTACTCTCTACAATCTACCTATATAACCTATCCTTGTTTCATTTTTTAACGAGGTTGACACAAGACAAGGAGCTATCCTTGAACCTGATTTATTTTTTAACGAGGTTGACTCAGTAACAGGAACTATCCTCTAACCTGATTCATTTTTTAATGAGGTTGACTCAATAACAGGAACTATCCTCTAACCTGATTCATTTTTTAACGAGGTTGACTCAGTAACAGGAACTATCCTCTAACTTGATTCATTTTTTAACGAGGTTGACTCAGTAACAGGAACTGTCCTCGCTACATCCAATTTCATTTTTTAACGAGGTTGAGATGGGAACAAACTATTCTCGCACTCACTGATCATGGCTTCCAACTGGAAGAAAAACATGTCAATGGACACACCTTGATCATGGCTTCCAAGAGGTCTTCATCAAAAGCAAGAATAGTTCTCTGGAAGGAACACATGTCAAGGGACTCAAAAGGGATAAGAACATCATGTTCAAGTAATCCCATAGAGTTTTCCATGTCAATTACCGGATCTAAATCAAAGGAAGATGAGCAAACAGTGAGAGGCTCACTTACGTCGGTAACCGAAAACATGGGTGAGTAACCACATAATTAACCCGTGGCGGGTAGATACCACTTTAGAATCAAGAACATTTAGGGGTGTCATATTATTGGTAGTCGAAACAAGACTAGGGAACAAAAGCTGGTCTACAGTCACAATACTGCCATTGTGAGGGAAAGACATCACGCGAAAGAGTGTCGATACGACAACTTTCATTGCATAAACATAGTCTCGCCCAAGGAGTAAATTGAAATCCAAGGGACCTCGAACTACCATAAGATCAATACAGACAGTTTTACCTTCCAAGGTAATAGAAAACTTAGGAAGGATCCCTAAAGGTTCACTAATGGTTCTGTTAAAAGATTTCAGATTCTGCGTAATAGGCGCAAGCTGAGGGGAACCCAAAGCTTTCCAAACAGTTGAGGATAAAATACTAACAGAAGCACCTTCATCTACTTGAGTACGATGTATGTCCCTACCACCAGCCTTGACAATGATTTGGAAAGGGATGGAGGAAGGAAGACGAGGTTCTGTCAGTCTATTTCAATTAAAGGAAAAGACCTCAGTACTTGGAGGGGGTTCTGTAGAAACAGGTGAAATGCCCCCCGGCGTAGAAGAATCTGATGTAACAAAAAGAACCTGAGCGGTATGAAGTTCACTCTCTAAAGGGAAAGTGGGATCGACCGAATGTGAAATTGAATCGACCACTTGATCAACTAATGGATCATCAACCTGAGTGACATGAGTTTCACTCTCCAATGGAAGAGTGTGATTGACTGTACTTGAAATTAGATCAATCACTCCATCAGTTGACGGTAGGTTGGGAGAAAGTTTACGGTAACTAGTTGGAAATTCTTGTTGTGGAACAGTAAGGTTTTCCAACAATGTTGAGGCTTCATCCATGTGAGGGCAAATGTGAGTTTGATGACTCCCTTTGCATAACTTACAAGGAAACCTAACTTTACCCTTTTTCCTAGGAACCTGACTATCACTGGTTGATGGATCAATGGAAAGTTGATGAGATTTTTCTGACCATACTTCCAAGACCTTTGGAATACCAGGACAATTGATAAGGAAGTGGTCACCCTTACAAAGCCTGCAAGGGTATTTGGGTTTACGATGCATGTCGGAGTTTTCCTCAACACAACTAACACTTACAGTCGTGGTTGGTTGGTTGACCTCTTTCTTATCTTGCTTCTTCTTCTTCTTCTTCTTCTTCCCTTTCTTCTTCTTCTTAGCCACTTGGTTACTAGCATCAAGGCTTTTACCAAGCGAAGAGGAAGAAATGGAGAAAGAAAAATTAGGCGAAGAAGGTAAAGGGTCAACAGAAGGTTGGTGATGTTGAGATGGTGAACTCTGTTGAGGTGAAGCATTCGGTTGAGGTGGAACAATTGGAGTATTTGGGGTCAACGAAGTTGAAAATAACCATATCGGTAAACCTATTGTAAATCCAGGTAATGACAAAGTAGCCATATAAGGAGGACCAACATTTCCAAAGAAAGGAAAAGTACTAGGATCCTCGTTAAGAGGGGTTCCTTGGTCGGTAAATTCCGGAACATTTGCCATTATATCCAACTTCAGTGAATTTTATTAACAATTTAAAACTAAAATTAACAATTCACAATTCACACCTAACAATTAAAATTCACAATTCACACCTATGGTCTCTAAAAGTAAAAACAAACAAATTAACACGCACTATCAAATCTAGGAGTCAAACCACACACAAACAGTAACTTTCCGTACTGAAAACACTAGTTGGTGATGAAATCCAACCTCGTAGAATTCAATACAGAAATGGCGGTTGGAACATTTACCCCGACAACCTGCTTAATAAATAGACTGGCACAAGTTCCTCCACTTAACCGTCTCGAGTGAAGAGAACCCCCTAGAAAATCCAAGTGAGTCTAGCCGACGTCTGCTCCAGGTACAGTGGGATCTTCCCACCACTGTCACCTTAGGAAGAATCCTAAAGAGTATGGCCACTAAGGTTACCAACTGAAACAAATATACCTGGGGGAACAGTCTACGATCCGATACGCACGCAAGGGCAGAGTAGCAAGCTCAATCCCCTTGAAGGCTCCTTGACATAATCCAAGGTTTACCAACAAGTGACCCCAGGCTCCTCGACAATGGTTAATCCGAGGTTTACCGTTTTTAATACGTGAATATCTGGCGTCGTTCCCAATGAGGAAGGATTGATTCCCACACTGGTTCGGACACGATCTCGTGCTTCTCCTTTAAGAGGAGCTTTCCCAGAGCATAAATGCAACAATTGGATTTCTTCCTACCACAAGATACAGCTACTTGTTTGTTTTTACTGTCTTGGAGAGTTAATTACTCTCCTACTCCAAGACACTAGCCTAAGCTAAGTTGGTGTATCAGAGCCCTAGAAATGTAAAAATTACTAGATGAATTTTAATTAAGCGCTGTGTTATTTAGGCTGTTATTACTCAAAGGGGTAAATGGATACGAAACCAATGGTGTTATGACCCGACTCAAAACTGAATGCAATCGAATATGATAATGTAATCCTTTCAATTCGATGAATCCTAACTAAAGTAAGGAGAGAGTTTCCATTCACTTCCAACAATGCAAAAAATTGATCACTAAGAGAAAATATAACAAATTCTCTAATGCACTAATTTCATCAAGAAAAACTAATGCAAATCAATTCCAAAATAGTTTTTTTTTACTTTTATTTTTGTGTAAATTCAAATCAAAGAAACTGATCTAAATCTACGATTGATTTTTCAGAATGTAAACTATGCAATTGTAATCTATGCACAATTCACTTGAAAAGTATGCAAATGTAATCTATGCACATTTTTCATTCATATTCTAAAAATGAGAATTTTAATTATGCAAATGTGATCTATGCAAGAGAATTCTCAAACACAAGACGATTCTAATGTAATCTAAGAACCAATCAAGTGCAGGTCGAGAAAATTGGGTGAGAGTTCCAAAGATCAAAAAATAAAAACACTCAAAGGCGATTAACACTCATACACAATTTAGCCCCCCCCCGGGCGAATGAGGGGGAATTTTTTTTGCAAAAATAAAAGCAAAAAGATGCAAAATTGTGAAAAGACTGAGAGAAACCTCCAAGTAATAACCAAAGGAAAACAAATCAAGAATTTCTCAAGAAAGAGACTCAAAACACCCAATTGATAAAAGCTTAGAGTAGGAATGCCAATGAAATTAACCAAGGAAATTTTTTGACAGGGAACAAGCAGGTCTGGGCAATGGCTAAAACCTATAAACAAATTCTAAACTGATAAAAAAGAGAAAAATTTAAAATTTTCCAAATTTTTGACAGGGTATGCAGGAAACCTGTTTACACAGGTGCGTCCACGCTTTGTGCAGAAAGCAAAAGTGCGTACAGGTACGCACTGTGCTTAACTCAGAGGGTGCGTACCTCTCCCAAAAGTATGAAAAATGAAAACTAACTCAAAATTAACTAAATTCACCCAATCCCACAATCATCAAGTCAAAAACAGAAATAGAAAATACAGTTTCTTAGGTCAAAGTATAGACAAAGAAAACAATCAAGTCCCCAGTGCAGTCGCCATTTTTTCATGCGGAAAGAGTCAATTTTGCGGACAAAACCGATCTCCCTAGAAATTAAGGATTTTCTGGTGACAAACAAAACAATCAAGCACTATCTTTCCCTAAATATGCATTTAAAATAAAAGCAACCAGGTGTTTAAGGTTTACCTTTAGTCCAATGCTGTTTTTAGGGCCAAGCCTCTTCAATCCAGATGAGCTCCTCTCCTTGAAGCCTGCATACACAAACAAGCAAATGATTACATAGCACTTGAATAACTCATATAATAAAACATATTCATCATAAAGACCAAGGAGTTTATGAAACAAATTATATATAACAACTTGTTGAGAAAAATGAACTTAATTGTATTAATTGGAAACAAAAGAAACCTTACAACCAACGCCTTGGTGTTGTGCAGGTCCCTCCCAGGGTCCAGCAAGAGTTCTCCTCTACTTTGATCAGCTCACCCACTTCCAAATGAAGCTAAGAAAGGAATGTGATCTCTCCTCTCAAGCTCTATAAGGGAGTTCTAATTTCAGCAGCATCTACCCTTAGGAATGTTCAGCTTTCAACCTCCTTTGCCTCTGGCCCAATGCCTGTATTTATAATGCTTTTGAGGAAGTTAAACAGGTCCACCATCAATGGGATAAGCCCCTCTTTCAAAGGGATAGCTCCCCTCTTCATGGGATAAGTTCCTCTTTCATTGGGATGCATGAACCATCTGGAGGCGCTCAATCCACGTCAAACCATCTTCTAGAATGCTCTAGAATCGACCACAAGTAAGTTTTTTGAAGTAAAATTTGTGCCTTTTGACTTTTACAGGGGTACGCACCCACACCTTTACAGACATAGTGTACAAGTACGCAGGTATTATGTACTTGAGGTGCGTGCCCGCAAGTAAGAGTAAGAGAAAGTGCGGAACCAGAGTTATATTGATTTTTTAAAGGCTTTCTCTCTTTTTTGGAGTTTGACATGAGGAGCAGAGGCATAAGACTTGCCAAGGAGGACAGTATGGTTATTTATGGAGCCATACTGACTGCAAATAGTCATGGTGACAAATTTTAGTGTAACAAATATAACTAAAAAACTACATGTTTTGATAATTTTTTGCTAGAATTGACATGTCAAAATCACAAATTTTATACAATAATTTTAACCAAAAAAAGTTAAATAATAGCTTTTTTTATGAATTTCATGTCAAAAAAATAATAATAATCACTTTTTTTTTTCAAAAAGTAATGATTAACTTAAAAATCAATGTAAAAATCACATATTACAAATATTGAACGTATAACAACCCTAATTGAGTGTTTATTCTTCTCATAAAATGTCAAAGTCAAAACATTGCAAAGCTTGATTTACAAGCATAACTTAAATTTAATCAACAATGTCACGTAATCCAAACTCTTCGTCCTCTAGAGTTTCATCATTGTCTTCTTCCACAATATTTTCTATTTCCTTTTGCTCACTTTCCTCTTCTAATGGGTCTTTGATGTCTGCGAATCTCCCAATGTATGTCTTTCCAAACATTCCATGTAATAGTGGTTGGGGTTCCTTTGCCTTTTTTGCCACACGTGATTCACTAAAGTCCCCTTTATTCAACCCAATTTCTTGCATTGCATCTGGAAGAAATTGAAGAACATTAATTCTTTGCTGAATGAAATTGCATTGTACTGGATCTTTTTCAATTGCAACGCAATTTCTTCCTTTTTGAAGGCAACATGCTAGCGTTGTACCTAATTATCAAGCACAAAAGAAATAATGAACTAAATTAGTACAATGACATATTAATTAAAAAATAACATATTGAAATTCAATTCCATATAATAAAACTTACATGAGCCAGAAAATAAATCCAGAACCCAATCTCTTTCATCTGAAAAATGTCTATAAGATAGTTAATCAATAATTGTGGTTTTTGAAAAATGTTAACTATTTCTGCTTTTGCTTTTGATTCCGGGAACCAACCAGCCACCAGCTAGGCGGGCGGCTGGTGGTTGGGTGATTCCCACCAGCCGAGCGGGGGCGGCTGGTGGCTGGTTCATTCCTAGAATCACCCAGCAGGGCGGGCGGCTGGTGATTGGGTGATTCTGGGAATCAACCAGCCACTAGCCAGCCGGGAATCAACCACCCACCAGCCACCCGCTCGGCTGGTGGCTGGTTGATTCTCGGAATCACCCAGCCACCAGCCCGGTGGGGGATTGGTGGCTGGTTGATTCCGGGAATCAACGAGCCACCAGCTGCCCGCCCGGCTGGTGGTTGGGTGATTCCGGGAATCACCCAGCCACCAGTCGGGCGGCCAGCTGGTGGTTGGTTGATTCCGGTAATCAACTAGCCACCAGCCGCTTGGCTGGTAGCTGGGTAATTACGAGAATCAACCAGCCACCAGCCGGGCAGCCATCTGGGGGCTGGTTGATTCCCGAAATCAACTAGCCACCACGACAAGCTGACCACTCAACTGCTGGCTGGTTGAATCCCGGAATCAACTAGCCACCAGCTGGTCGCCTGGCTGGTGGGTGGGTGATTCCAAGAATCAACCAGCCACCAGCCGGCCGCACCAACCACCACCCACCCGCCCGGCTGCTCGCTGGGTGATTTCGAGAATCAAACAGCCACCAACCGAGTGGCCGGCTAGTGGCTGGTTGATTCCAGGAATCAACCAGCCACCAGTCGGCCGCCCGACTGGTGGCTGGGTGATTCCCGGAATAACCCAGCCACCAGCCGAGCGGGGGAATCACCCAGCCACCAACCGGGCGACCGGTTAGTGGCTGGTTGATTCCCGGAATCAACCAGGGAATCAACCAGCCATCAACCGGGTGGCCAGTTGGTGACTGGTTGATTCCGAGAATCAATCAGCCACTAGCCGGGCAGAGCCACCGGACGGGCGGGCGGTTGGTGGCTGGTTGATTACAGAGATCAACCAGCCACCAGCCAGCGGCCAGCTGCTGGCTCGTTGATTCCCGGAATCAACCAGCCACCAGTCGCCCACCCGGCTGGTGGCTGGTTGATTCCCGGAATCAAGCAGCCACCAACCGGCCACCCGGTTGATGGCTAATTGATTCCGAGAATCAACCAGCGACTAACCCATCGCTCGGTTGGTTACTGGTTGATTCCGGGAATCAACCAGCCACCAACCGGGCGGAGCTGGCCACCCGGCTAGTGGCTGGTTGATTCTCGGAATCAACCAGCCACTAGCCGGGCATGCGGCTGGTGGCTGGTTGATTATGGGAATCAACCAACCACCAGCCAGGGGCGGGCTACTAGTGGCTGGTTAATTCCGAGAATCAACCAGCCACCAGCCGCCCGCCCGCCCGGCTGGTGGCTGGTTGATTCCCGGAATCGCCCAGCCACCAGCCGGGCGGGTGGGTTTTGGCTGGGTGATTCCGGGCGGCCCGGCTGGTGGCTGGTTGATTCTCGGAATCAACCAGCCACCAGCCGGGCGGGTAGCTGGTTGATTCCCATAATCAACCAGCGACCAGCCGCATGCCCGACTGGTGGCTAGTTGATTCCAAGAATCAACCAGCCATTAACCGGGCGGCTAGCTGGTGGCTGCTTGATTCCCATAATCAACCAGCCACCAGCCGCATGCCCGATTGGTGGCTGGTTGATTCCAAGAATCAACCAGCCATTAACCGGGTGGCTAGCTGGTGGCTGGTTGATTCCTGGAATCAACCAGCCACTAGCCGACCACTCGGCTGGTGGCTGTTTGATTCTCGAAATCACCCAGCGAGCAGCCGGGCGGGCGGGTGGTGGTTGGTGCGGCCGGCTGGTGGTGGTTGATTCTTGGAATCACCCACCCACCAGCCAGGCGACCAGCTGGTGGCTAGTTGATTCCGGGATTCAACCAGCCAACAGTTGAGTGGTCAGCTTGTCGTGGTGGCTAGTTGATTTCGGGAATCAACCAGCCCCCAGATGGCCGCCCGGCTGGTGGCTGGTTGATTCTTGTAATTACCCAGCTACCAGCCAGGCGGCTGGTGGCTAGTTGATTACCGGAATCAACCAACCACCAGCTGGCCGATCCACTGGTGGCTGGTTGATTCCCGGAATCACCCAGCCACCAGCCGGGCGGGCAGCTGGTGGCTCGTTGATTCCCGGAATCAACCAGCCACCAATCACCCACCGGGCTGGTGGCTGGGTGATTCCAAGAATCAACCAGCCACCAGCCGGGTGGGCGGCTGGTGGGTGGTTGATTCCTGGCTGGCTAGTGGCTGGTTGATTCCCAGAATCACCCAATCACCAGCCGCCCGCCCTGCTGGGTGATTCTAGGAATGAACCAGCCACCAGCCGCCCCCGCTCGGCTGGTGGGAATCACCCAACCACCAGCCGCCCGCCTGGCTGGTGGCTGGTTGGTTCCCGGAATCAAAAGCAAAAGCAGAAATAGTTAACATTTATCAAAAACCACAATTATTGATTAACTATCTTATAGACATTTTTCAGATGAAAGAGATTGGGTTCTGGATTTATTTTCTGGCTCATGTAAGTTTTATTATATGGAATTGAATTTCAATATGTTATTTTTTAATTAATATGTCATTGTACTAATTTAGTTCATTATTTCTTTTGTGCTTGATAATTAGGTACAACGCTAGCATGTTGCCTTCAAAAAGGAAGAAATTGCGTTGCAATTGAAAAAGATCCAGTACAATGCAATTTCATTCAGCAAAGAATTAATGTTCTTCAATTTCTTCCAGATGCAATGCAAGAAATTGGGTTGAATAAAGGGGACTTTAGTGAATCACGTGTGGCAAAAAAGGCAAAGGAACCCCAACCACTATTACATGGAATGTTTGGAAAGACATACATTGGGAGATTCGCAGACATCAAAGACCCATTAGAAGAGGAAAGTGAGCAAAAGGAAATAGAAAATATTGTGGAAGAAGACAATGATGAAACTCTAGAGGACGAAGAGTTTGGATTACGTGACATTGTTGATTAAATTTAAGTTATGCTTGTAAATCAAGCTTTGTAATGTTTTGACTTTGACATTTTATGAGAAGAATAAACACTCAATTAGGGTTGTTATACATTCAATATTTGTAATATGTGATTTTTACATTGATTTTCAAGTTAATCATTATTTTTTGAAAAAAAAAAGTGATTATTATTATTTTTTTGACATGAAATTCATAAAAAAAGCTATTATTTAACTTTTTTTGGTTAAAATTATTGTATAAAATTTGTGATTTTGACATGTCAATTCTAGCAAAAAATTATCAAAACATGTAGTTTTTTAGTTATATTTGTTACACTAAAATTTGTCACCATGACTATTTGCAGTCAGTATGGCTCCATCAATAACCATACTGTCCTCCTTGGCAAGTCTTATGCCTCTGCTCCTCATGTCAAACTCCAAAAAAGAGAGAAAGCCTTTAAAAAATCAATATAACTCTGGTTCCGCACTTTCTCTTACTCTTACCTGCGGGCACGCACCTCAAGTACATAATACCTGCGTACTTGTACACTATGTCTGTAAAGGTGTGGGTGCGTACCCCTGTAAAAGTCAAAAGGCGCAAGTTTTACTTCAAAAAACTTACTTGTGGTCGATTCTAGAGCATTCTAGAAGATGGTTTGACGTGGATTGAGTGCCTCCAGATGGTTCATGCATCCCAATGAAAGAGGAACTTATCCCATGAAGAGGGGAGCTATCCCTTTGAAAGAGGGGCTTATCCCATTGATGGTGGACCTGTTTAACTTCCTCAAAAGCATTATAAATACAGGCATTGGGCCAGAGGCAAAGGAGGTTGAAAGCTGAACATTCCTAAGGGTAGATGCTGCTGAAATTAGAACTCCCTTATAGAGCTTGAGAGGAGAGATCGCATTCCTTTCTTAGCTTCATTTGGAAGTGGGTGAGCTGATCAAAGTAGAGGAGAACTCTTGCTGGACCATGGGAGGGACCTGCACAACACCAAGGCGTTGGTTGTAAGGTTTCTTTTGTTTCCAATTAATACAATTAAGTTCATTTTTCTCAACAAGTTGTTATATATAATTTGTTTCATAAACTCCTTGGTCTTTATGATGAATATGTTTTATTATATGAGTTATTCAAGTGCTATGTAATCGTTTACTTGTTTGTGTATGCAGGCTTCAAGGAGAGGAGCTCATCTGGATTGAAGAGGCTTGGCCCTACAAACAACATTGGACTAAAGGTAAGCCTTAAACACTTGGTTGCTTTTATTTTAAATGCATATTTAGGGAAAGATAGTGCTTGATTCTTTTGTTTGTCACCAGAAAAGCCTTAATTTCTAGGGAGGTCGGTTTTGTCCGCAAAATTGACTCTTTCCGCATGAAAAAATGGCGACTGCACTGGGGACTTGATTGTTTTCTTTGTCTATACTTTGACTTGAGAAACTGTATTTTCTATTTCTGTTTTTGACTTGATGATTGTGGGATTGGGTGAATTTAGTTAATTTTGAGTTAGTTTTCATTTTTCATACTTTTGGGAGAGGTACGCACCCTCTGAGTTAAGCACAGTGCATACCTGTACGCACTTTTGCTTTCTGCACAGAGCGTGGACGCACCTGTGTAAACAGGTTTCCTGCATACCCTGTCAAAAATTTGGAAAATTTTAAATTTTTCTCTTTTTTATCAGTTTAGAATTTGTTTATAGGTTTTAGCCATTGCCCAGACCTGCTTGTTCTCTGTCAAAAACTTTCCTTGGTTAATTTCATTGGCATTCCTGCTCTAAGCTTTTATCAATTGGGTGTTTTGAGTCTCTTTCTTGAGAAATTCTTGATTTGTTTTCCTTTGGTCATTACTTGGAGGTTTCTCTCAGTCTTTTCACAATTTTGCATCTTTTTGCTTTTGTTTTTGCAAAAAAAATTCCCCCTCATTCGCCGGGGGGGGGGGCTAAATTGTGTATGAGTGTTAATCGCCTTTGAGTGTTTTTATTTTTTGATCTTTGGAACTCTCACCCAATTTTCTCGACCTGCACTTGATTGGTTCTTAGATTACATTAGAATCGTCTTGTGTTTGAGAATTCTCTTGCATAGATCACATTTGCATAATTCAAATTCTCATTTTTAGAATATGAATGAAAAATGTGCATAGATTACATTTGCATACTTTTCAAGTGAATTGTGCATAGATTACAATTGCATAGTTTACATTCTGAAAAATCAATCGTAGATTTAGATCAGTTTCTTTGATTTGAATTTACACAAAAATAAAAATAAAAAAAACTATTTTGGAATTGATTTGCATTAGTTTTTCTTGATGAAATTAGTGCATTAGAGAATTTGTTATATTTTCTCTTAGTGATCAATTTTTTGCATTGTTGGAAGTGAATGGAAACGCTCTCCTTACTTTAGTTAGGATTCATCGAATTGAAAGGATTACATTATCATATTCGATTGCATTCAGTTTTGAGTCGGGTCATAACACCATTGGTTTCGTATCCATTTACCCCTTTGAGTAATAACAGCCTAAATAACACAGCGCTTAATTAAAATTCATCTAGTAATTTTTACATTTCTAGGGCTCTGATACACCAACTTAGCTTAGGCTAGTGTCTTGGAGTAGGAGAGTAATTAACTCTCCAAGACAGTAAAAACAAACAAGTAGCTGTATCTTGTGGTAGGAAGAAATCCAATTGTTGCATTTATGCTCTGGGAAAGCTCCTCTTAAAGGAGAAGCACGAGATCGTGTCCGAACCAGTGTGGGAATCAATCCTTCCTCATTGGGAACGACGCCAGATATTCACGTATTAAAACGGTAAACCTCGGATTAACCATTGTCGAGGAGCCTGGGGTCACTTGTTGGTAAACCTTGGATTATGTCAAGGAGCCTTCAAGGGGATTGAGCTTGCTACTCTGCCCTTGCGTGCGTATCGGATCGTAGACTGTTCCCCCAGGTATATTTGTTTCAGTTGGTAACCTTAGTGGCCATACTCTTTAGGATTCTTTCTAAGGTGAAAGTGGTGGGAAGATCCCACTGTACCTGGAGCAGACGTCGGCTAGACTCACTTGGATTTTCTGGGTGTTCTCTTCACTCGAGACGGTTAAGTGGAGGAACTTGTGCCAGTCTATTTATTAAGCAGGTTGCCGGGGTAAATGTTCCAACCGCCATTTCTGTATTGAATTCTACGAGGTTGGATTTCATCACCAACTAGTGTTTTCAGTACGGAAAGTTACTGTTTGTGTGTGGTTTGACTCCTAGATTTGATAGTGCGTGTTAAGTTGTTTGTTTTTACTTTTAGAGACCATAGGTGTGAATTGTGAATTTTAATTGTTAGGTGTGAATTGTGAATTGTTAATTTTAGTTTTAAATTGTTAATGAAATTCACTGAAGTTGGATATAATGGCAAATGTTCCGGAATTTACCGACCAAGGAACCCCTCTCAACGAGGATCCTAGTACTTTTCCTTTCTTTGGAAATGTTGGTCCTCCTTATATGGCTACTTTGTCATTACCTGGATTTACAATAGGTTTACCGATATGGTTATTTTCAACTTTGTTGACCCCAAATACTCCAATTGTTCCACCTCAACCGAATGCTTCACCTCAACAGAGTTCACCATCTCAACATCACCAACCTTCTGTTGACCCTTTACCTTCTTCGCCTAATTTTTCTTCCTCCATTTCTTCCTCTTCGCTTGGTAAAAGCCTTGATGCTAGTAACCAAGTGGCTAAGAAGAAGAAGAAAGGGAAGAAGAAGAAGAAGAAGAAGAAGAAGCAAGATAAGAAAGAGGTCAACCAACCAACCACGACTGTAAGTGTTAGTTGTGTTGAGGAAAACTCCGACATGCATCGTAAACCCAAATACCCTTGCAGGCTTTGTAAGGGTGACCACTTCCTTATCAATTGTCCTGGTATTCCAAAGGTCTTGGAAGTATGGTCAGAAAAATCTCATCAACTTTCCATTGATCCATCAACCAGTGATAGTCAGGTTCCTAGGAAAAAGGGTAAAGTTAGGTTTCCTTGTAAGTTACGCAAAGGGAGTCATCAAACTCACATTTGCCCTCACATGGATGAAGCCTCAACATTGTTGGAAAACCTTACTGTTCCACAACAAGAATTTCCAACTAGTTACCGTAAACTTTCTCCCAACCTACCGTCAACTGATGGAGTGATTGATCTAATTTCAAGTACAGTCGATCACACTCTTCCATTGGAGAGTGAAACTCATGTCACTCAGGTTGATGATCCATTAGTTGATCAAGTGGTCGATTCAATTTCACATTCGGTCGATCCCACTTTCCCTTTAGAGAGTGAACTTCATACCGCTCAGGTTCTTTTTGTTACATCAGATTCTTCTACGCCGGGGGGCATTTCACCTGTTTCTACAGAACCCCCTCCAAGTACTGAGGTCTTTTCCTTTAATTGAAATAGACTGACAGAACCTCGTCTTCCTTCCTCCATCCCTTTCCAAATCATTGTGAAGGCTGGTGGTAGGGACATACATCGTACTCAAGTAGATGAAGGTGCTTCTGTTAGTATTTTATCCTCAACTGTTTGGAAAGCTTTGGGTTCCCCTCAGCTTGCGCCTATTACGCAGAATCTGAAATCTTTTAACAGAACCATTAGTGAACCTTTAGGGATCCTTCCTAAGTTTTCTATTACCTTGGAAGGTAAAACTGTCTGTATTGATCTTATGGTAGTTCGAGGTCCCTTGGATTTCAATTTACTCCTTGGGCGAGACTATGTTTATGCAATGAAAGTTGTCGTATCGACACTCTTTCGCGTGATGTCTTTCCCTCACAATGGCAGTATTGTGACTGTAGACCAGCTTTTGTTCCCTAGTCTTGTTTCGACTACCAATAATATGACACCCCTAAATGTTCTTGATTCTAAAGTGGTATCTACCCCGCCACGGGTTAATTATGTGGTTACTCACCCCATGTTTTCGGTTACCGACGTAAGTGAGCCTCTCACTGTTTGCTCATCTTCCTTTGATTTAGATCCGGTAATTGACATGGAAAACTCTATGGGATTACTTGAACATGATGTTCTTATCCCTTTTGAGTCCCTTGACATGTGTTCCTTCCAGAGAACTATTCTTGCTTTTGATGAAGACCTCTTGGAAGCCATGATCAAGGTGTGTCCATTGACATGTTTTTCTTCCAGTTGGAAGCCATGATCAGTGAGTGCGAGAATAGTTTGTTCCCGTCTCAACCTCGTTAAAAAATGAAACTGGATGTAGCGAGGACAGTTCCTGTTACTGAGTCAACCTCGTTAAAAAATGAATCAAGTTAGAGGATAGTTCCTGTTACTGAGTCAACCTCGTTAAAAAATGAATCAGGTTAGAGGATAGTTCCTGTTATTGAGTCAACCTCGTTAAAAAATGAATCAGGTTAGAGGATAGTTCCTGTTACTGAGTCAACCTCGTTAAAAAATAAATCAGGTTCAAGGATAGCTCCTTGTCTTGTGTCAACCTCGTTAAAAAATGAAACAAGGATAGGTTATATAGGTAGATTGTAGAGAGTAGTCCTAAGCATATTTCCTTGTCTTGTGTCAAGCTCATTAAAAAATGAAACAAGGATTTTAGAGCATAGTTCCTTGTCTTGTGTCAAGCTCGTTAAAAAAAGAAACAAGGAGTCATGAGCATAGTTCCTTGTCTTGTGTCAAGCTCGTTAAAAAATGAATCAAGGTTTTTAGAGTAAAGTTTTTTGTTAGGTAGATTGTAGAGAGTAGTTATTGTTAACACCCAGGTTGTTCCCTATGACTCCCAAGGGAATACGGCCGGGGTAACCACTAACCAATCTTTGGATTACAGTGCCTAGCCACACTGTAATCAGAGAGGGCTCTCTCTTTATAGTTTGTCTCTGTTATGATGGTGTTTTAGGCTAGTTATTATGCTCAGGTTTTTGGTTTATGTTTTGGTTGAGGGATATCTTTCTGTACTTGAAGTGTGCAATCTGCAGATGAGTTTATTTCATTGGGCAATGGAGTCTGTGGCTACAAGTGTTTTAGAAACCTTGAGGTGATCTACTGAGATTACAGGGCCAATTAAATATTTCACATAACAAAGTTAGATTATGATGGTGACATGTAAACAACCAGTGAAAAGCATTTAAGAATTTTTCACTAAAGCTGGGGTGTGGGGAAGAGATAGATGCCTCAGGAGCAAACTTGAATTCCTGAAAATATTTATCACAGTGAGAGATATAGCTTGAAAGTGTAGCAATCAAGAATTACACCTTATTTACTCTATCTGGAAGAAAACATTTATAACAGCTTAGATTGAGTTCAGGGTAATCTGTGATTAAATCCTGGAACTATTATTTTACTTTGCCATTAAGTGTAAAACTCAGAAACATGAAAGAACATGAAAGACTAGAAAAAATATAACACAGGTTAAAAGAAGACTTATTATAGCACAGGAATCCTGTAACAATCAGCCAGCCACCACAGTGCATCAAGGAACACAGAGCTTTGGAAATTCCATCCACCTTTTGTATTATTTCTCTGAGAGTTATACAACAACAGAAGTATAGAAATGAAATCAACAACAACCCCTTGCAAACTCATGCGAAGGGGACTTTATAGAAATGTTTATACAAAATATCTCAGGCATTGAGTCATCTGAGAGAGTAAATATCTTCATTACTTCGTACAGAAAAGTAGAAAAGAAGTTATTGCAGCTTTGAATGCAACATAACTGCTCTTTTAAGTCTGTCAGAGGATATTTTGACCTTTGGAGGTTAGTGAGTCGGTTGAACCGCTTTGCTTTAATGCTGGAAAATGTGTCTTTACATTTGCTGCGCTGTATTTTCTCGGCCCTGCCACCTGTGACTATGCTTGCTGCTGTGGTGACCGAATAGCCCTGCTGAGTTGGCTCAGCCTTTCATCTTTCCTCTGTATGCTTATCTACCAAAATTTTCCCTGTGTATGATCACTTATAAATTGGGAAAAACATAACATTACAGGTTCTGGCTTGATAATATTATCTGTGTCAATTTATTCCAGACTTCCTGTGTGGGCAATTGGTGCTTCACAATTGCCTCTATGGTTTCATCTGCTTCTGTATATTTATAGAAATTTGGAGGCACATCGAACAGATGATTGATCTCGTTCATGATAAAAAACAGGTTTTCCACCCTATTATATAGAGTCTGCCCTGATGCTGGCCCTGATTCTGCTGAAGTGCTGGGCTGTCCTGCAATTTGACTTGCAGCAAAGGCATTGACCCTTTTAGCATAGTTTTCATGGGTAAGTAGTCTTCCCACACTGCTTAGTAGGCTGGGGAGGCCTCTGTTTTGCAATACCTGAAACCTGTCCATGAACTTGTTGATTTCGGTCTGCATATCTTGAGTTCTCCTTTCTAATGTTCCAACCAGGTTTCTTAGTGTCCGGACCCTTTTAACCATTGAGATTGTCTCAGTCCTGTGAGCAATTCCCATGGTGGCCAGTTGAGAGCTTGTCCTGTTATTCAATATGTTGATCATTCTATTGGCAGCATCAGGCATGTTGCCAAGGCTTGCTCTTGCTCTGTGTATTTCCCTATTTGCCTTTGTAATGAGCACTGACTGCTCATCTATGGTCTCAATGAATTGCCACTGATCAGTAATTGACTGGCCAATATTGGCCCACAGGACTGTTTTGAGCTCTGCTGTCACCTTATCTAGTGTGAGATCTTTCTCAAGCTCAGTTATTCTCTTTTTGAGAGCTTTCATATCTCTTTCTTTCTCAGCCACATTCTGTTTGCTCTTGTCATATCTTTCATTTACTTTAGCCAAAGATTCTTTGGCTTGATTAAGCTCTAACATTTGAGCTTCCAGGACTTGAATTTCATTTTGAAGCTTTTGCATATCCAGACTATGAGTCTGCTCTGTTGTTGGTGCAGCTGTCGATGTAGTTGGTGCTGTAGGTTCTGTTTGCTGAGGAGGAGGAGCAGTAGTTGGAGCAGTTTCCTCAAGGTTGATTACTTCAGGAGGAGGCTTGGAGGTTTGCCCTTCTTCTCTTTGTTTCAAGGCTACCTGTAGTGCTGCTTTTGCATCCTCCGATTCTCCCAGCTTTTCCTGAGTTTGGATTAGCTGCTTGTACAGAGATATCAACAAGGTTGTGGCCTCTTGATCATGTCTTTGCTGGGAAACATCATCTGTTTGAGGGTGAATTGAGGCTGGGAGTTTTATCTTTCTCCTCAAAGCTGCCATGTCTGCATCCCTCAATTTTAATATCTCTTGTATGCCCTTGATGTCTTTGGGATCATGCCCAATCTCTATGATGATGTCCTCTAAGGACCTTATTCTATTGTCCTTTGCCTAGGATGATGCCCTCTCCAACTCTAGCTGAGAGGCTGTATTGTTAAGGCTATTTTGTAGCCTGTAGTTATCCAATGTTTGGTCTGCCAAGGAAGCATAGACCATCTCACCCGTTTGCTTATGCAGTTCTATCTTGTCCATTGGGTGGATATCCTTGGCAAGGACTTCCAGGTTAGTCCTCAAGTAGTCAGAGGCAGATTGGGGCTGCACTGTTGTTGGCATAAAATGACTCATGATCATTTTGCCTTCCTGCACATCATATGCAGACATGAGTCTTTGTTGATTGGTGGGAGCCATGTTTAACAGATGGTTATACAGCTGTATCTTGATGGGCTCATTTCTCCTCTTAATGTCAATGAACTGTTGTTTAATGCTGGGTCCACCTTCCCTTTGCTGATTTGAGGAACTCACTTCTCCTCCCATTGCTCTATCATGTTCCTGTTGAAAGGAACTTGCTGATGCTTCCCTGCTGGGTGGGACCATACCAAAAGACTGTCCTATTGGCATTTCTTCGTCTGAGAAGGGATTGATTCTCTGTCTTTTCTCCCCATGAGTTGCTGATGTTGTAAGGGGAGTCTCTCTGTCCCTTTTCCTGCTTGTATCCTCCTTTTGTGGAGTTTGGAGGATTGATGCCTCAGCTGAAGTTTCTTGCCTTGGAGGCACCGTTCGTTCAGGGATTTAGGGGCTTCCACTGTTTTCTCTTGCTGGACAGGTTGTTCCTGCCTTTGTTCTTCCTGTTGTTGCTGTTCTTCTTGCTGCTGCACTTCTCCCTGTTGCTCCATCTCTTCTTGTTGCTGCACTGGGGTTTCCATTTGCTCTTCTGTCATAGGAGGTGGCTGTTCCACCTGCTTTTCTTTGCTTTTGTTGGCTGTCTGTGGAGTATTCATGGCAACTTGCTGATGTGTTGTTGAGGATGAGGCAGCTGCTCCAAGTTGTCTTTGATAAGAGAGGGGGACCTGTCCACAAGTTTCTAAGTCAGCTTCTTTTTGAATATTTCTAGCCTCTCTTTCTAGCAGCTCTTCACTAGTAAGTTTCTCTTCTAGGGTACCCTCTTCCCAGCTCAATGCATTGGCATACTGCTCAATCTCAGGCTGCCTCACATGTGAATAGGTACCCAATTTGTATCTTATCCTCGTGAGGGAAACAAAATGATTGGGGTCATAGGGTATCCACTCAAAACTAGTTTGTAGTTTGAGAGCCTCTAGGATACTATTTGCCTCTTTCCATCCCTCCTCTTTTTTGTTATATAGGAAAGGGCCCAGCTGGCTCCTTACCTTCAACTGCGCCTTCTTGTTCTTACTTTGGAAGTGGAGGTAGTCGGCATTCCCAAATTACCTGAAATATTCTAGGGCAAAAAGTCTCATAGGGACATACCTTGGTAGCCTATAAGGCTTCAACTCACAGCCATATACTCTGATGACTGTGTGGTCTTGGTAAAAGTACCAATTACCAATGCTGTAGGTTTTGTTTAGATGGAGAATTCTCCTCATGTCATCAGTTAACCTTGGAGGAGAAACACCATACAATAATGTCATAGCTGGATGAATGAACAAGTCTATGAACTCACAGTATGTGTATGGCGATACAGAGGTGCAATGAAAAACAGAGGTCCAAAACACAACTGACCTTGGGTTCCCCTGGGCATTAAATTGCTTCAGGGGAATGAGGAAACTGCCTGGTTGATAAAACAAGAATAGATGGTAAATGTAGGAAGTGTATCTGAACAGTCTTTCCCTTTGCAGATTCATCAGCTGGTCATGGATCCTATCTGCAATATATGTGGCATAGTCATAATGTACAGCTGGAGGCTTTCCAGGAGAGAATATAGACAGCATTGCCATTATGATATCATCCACATCCTCCACTCCCCTGAACCCTAGGACATAGCTGATCAAATCCACTAGCATTCTGCCCAATTCATTTAAGTATGCATATCCAATAGGAGGAGTTCTGATGGCTTCAGAGCCTGGTTGTACAAATAGCTGGTTGATTTTGATGATCTGGTCATTTGACAACTTAGTCCCCTTCTTTATCAAGTTCTGCATGTAGAGGGGGGTCAATGGTTTTGCAGTGTGGAAATGAAGCATCTCATTTATGCTCTCTGGGGTGATATGAAACAGAATTGAGCCTGTGGGGCTGAGAACAGCTCTTTGGCATGGATCATAGCACTCCTGGCATCTGTGGATCAATTCTGGCATAGGATTTACCTGGGGGAGGTTGTAGATGGGCAAGTTTGAGTCCCAAATGCCTAGGATATCAGCTCCACTAAGGTGCTGGGCTTTCAACTCATTTAGCATCTGAATATTATATTTGGAGCCTAATGGAAAATAGTCTAACATTTGATAATCCATATCTCCCAGAGCTTTCCATTCTAACTCCCTATGAGGGGTATTGAGAGGCTTGATGTTTAGTGCAATTGGAGTTTCCATGGTCTATTAAGCTTCTGACTTGTAGGTGAATTGGTTGAAGTAAGCAGAACAACACAGAGGTGATTCCTTACAATGAAAGTGTGAATTTCAGGGACCAGAGGGTGAATTGAGCACACAACAATTGAAATACTGTTTAACAGATTGATAAAGACAAATAGCAGGGCTGACCAGAACTTTTCAATGGTGAATTTAGCCAGCAGAGGTTTCTAGCTCACGGTTGCGCGAGCTACCTGTGAATTCAAGTTGTTTCAGTCGACTGCAGGTTTTGTAAACCGTTCGTTGTCTTGGCAGAGGGAAATAGGTGCAGGTTACTGGATATTCGACGGTGAACTCGGTGTCTTAACACTCCCTTAACGGTTTGTTTGCAGAAATTAGGATAAAAACCAGGTGCAGAGAATAATTTCGAAAAATACCTTGCGGATTGTCACTGATAGTTGCAAATGCAGGTACGGCGGAGGCGCCCGTGGTTTCAGAGTTGGAGGTGCAGGTTGGCGCAGGTATGGTCGTCAAATTCATGCAGCAACAACGATAGTCTCTTTTGGCAAAAGTAGAAAAAACGCGAAATTTTGGCTTAAAATAGATTTTTGGCAATATTGGCGCGCTTTTCGGATGACGTCAGCATGACGTCATCAGGTGGGGTCGGAGTCGGATGACGTCAGCATGACGTCACCGGGTGATGTGGCAGGCCCTGGTTGGTCCATGGATGTGCTGAAGTGGCGGACATGTCAGCGTAGGGACGGACGAATGAGGTGATGCGACAGCGGGGTGGCGGCGACGTGGCTCTGACGTGGGCATGACGTGGGACCAGCAAACCGGGCGGTAATTGCAATAATGGTTACGGTTTTTCTCGGACCGCTTACGATACGGCCCCGGTTTTGTCAGAGGCCGCTCCGAGAGACTCGAGAGGGTGACACGTGGCCGAGGACTGACGTAACCCTTCGTCATTTTCTCGGGCGCTAACCGTCAGGCGTGGGGGCCGCTCCGATATCAATGAGAGCCGTCGAATCACATGGGTCCGATCCGACGGTTGACGGAAGGGCGATGTGATCGAACAATACGGAGGGGGGCGGGTTTAATTTATTATTTGTTTTGGAATATGCGCCCGGCGGAAAACATTAGGATATGGGTTTTGTAAGGTTTTCAATGTATTTTGGAAAATCACATATATGCACCGAAACTTTGGAAAAGCGGTAAAAGGTGGGTTTTTGGGTTTTTTCATAATTTCAAAGGGGTTATGGGTAGGAGGGGTTTTTACAAGGTTTTTTCTTTACAATCAAAGGCTTAATGGATGGAATGACTTCAAAGAAGGGAGAGGGGTGAGGTTTAGGTTCATCAAAGTGACCAGATGCCAATTTGACCCCTGAAAGAGGACCTATTGGCTATAATGCCAAGGGGAGGGATATTTATACAAAATTTGGGGTTTATACACCATGGTGTTAATAATATTAGGGGAAAGGTAACATAGGGGATTTACATAGTAGAGTTAGAGTTAATATGGGGGAAAATGTGAATGAGGGGGAAGTCACTAAGTTTATTTGAAACTTACTTAGTTTAGGGAGTAGATCAAAATGAAAAGAATTTTAGATAAGAAATGTGGCTTCTAAAAAGATTAAGAACCACCATGAAACCATAATCTCTTCCATGAATCTCAGCTGATTAGGGAGTGTTAGTAATGAAATGGAAAGGGGAAGAAGGGAGGTTAGACATGCTTCTTGCTTGCTGTAACTTGATGAAGAATGACACCTTCTCAATTCATTGATTTTGCTTTGGTAAATAAAGTTAGCACACATGCAACTTGTAAGAAATGACCTTTCTGCAACCCCAACTGCCTACCCATCTTTTGCCTAGCATTTTTTATTTCTTCTTGGAGGGTGCACTTGGACTTGCAGACCCTTACTTGCCTTTTCTTTTCTTTGGCTTTTTCCTTTTGATTTTCTATCTACTTCTGCCCTTATTTCTTCCAAGGTCCCAGATTAAGCTGTTGGGAGCCTTTTCTTCTCTACCTGAACTACTTGTCTGCCAAGATTAAACAGTTTGGACAGACTCCTTTCTCTATTCTACAACTGAAAATTTAAAACATGACATGATCCAGTTTAGACTGTTGGACCATTCATCAAAATTTGAGTCCATACCAAGCTATAAGCACAGATTGTATTCTTATGGAAATATGTGATCTTTGCATCATCAAAGCAGAGCATATTTGGACCTTTTCAGTGCCAATCATGAAATATGAAACCTATTGGTATAGGTAGCTAACAGTGGCTCCACATGGGGATGGTGTTTCATTTGAAAGACCAAGAACAGCAGGTCATATTGCCTTGCTCCTTGACTGCTCTTGCCAATCTTGTAGTTTGCTGCTTTGAAATGCCAAAATTGTGTGCTTCTCTTCTTGGTAGACCTCTAATTCTATTCACCTTTTGCTGGTAGTTAATCAAACTTGAGAAACTGCATTTCTATATGTTGACAGAAAATAATATATACATCTAGATATGTACAAGGAAAAACTCAGGGTGCACTTATGGGTGATATTCAAAATAGTGCTTCAGCATCCTGCCATTCACAGGACCTTCATCCAAATCGGTTTCATTGAGACTCTTAAGGAAATAAGTGTTGTTTCCTTGTACTGCTTGGACAACAAATGGTCCTCTCCAAAGGGAATCAAATTTTCCATGTTTTCCCTTATCCTCTCTTCTTGAATCCCACTTGAGGACTTTGTCACCAATGTTGAAATCTTCTGCCTTAGTTCTTCTATCAAAGGCCTTCTTTAATTTTTCTTGTAGAACTTGCACTCTGCTGAAAACTTGGTCTCTAGTTTGCTGTAAACATATGATTTGATTAATTCTTCTTTGCATATCATTTGGTTCAGCTTGGCTTTCTTGAAGAAGTTTCATAACAGGCACTCCTAGTGATGAAGGAAATTTGGCCTCTAATCCATAAACCAACTCATATGGGCTGGTCCCAATTGATCTTTTGGTTGTTAGTCTATCTGCCCATAGGGCATTCACAAGCTTCTTATGCCAATTCTTTTTGTTCTCTTCTAGTACTTTCTTTATGATGTTTACCAGACTTTTATTTGATGACTCAGCAAGGCCATTTCCTTGGGGATAGTATGCAGTAGAATGGCCCAAGGTGATGTGAAATTTATGGCAGAAGTTCACCATTTTCTTGGATCTGAAAGCAGCAGCATTGTCTGTTATTATTTTGTCAGGACAGCCAAATCTAGCCAATATGTTGTTCTCCAAAAACTGAATGATGGTGGAATCATTTGCTTGTCTGCATGGAACAGCTTCAATCCACTTAGTGAAGTAGTCAATGGCTGTTAAGATCCATCTATGTTGGCCTGAAGATGAGGGATGAATTTCCCCAATGAAATCCAAGCCCCATTGTTGAAAAGGTCTCTCTGTTGCAATAGGCCTTAAGGGAAGTGGCAGCAACTGTCTCTTTCCCTCAAACACTTGACATTTATGACATGAGGTGGTGAATTTCTTGACATCAGAGAACATGGTGGGCCAGTAGTACCCAGCCCTTAGTATTTTATCCACAATGGACTTCCAGTACAAGTGTCCACCACAGTCACCTGCATGAAATTCCTTTATGACATTGTCAGTTTCATTCTCAATTAGGCAGTTTAGTAATATTCCTTCATGGTTTTTCCACAATAAATTTCCATCCATAACACAAAATTTAGAAGCTTTCATTTTTAGGAACCTACATTTAGTTCTGGACAATCCTGGGGGAGCACACAGGTTTTGCAATACATAACATATATCAGAGTACCAAGGGGATTGTTCAAAGGCTACATTGATCTTTGGAGTCGCCAGCTCCGGTTCACTGTCCAGCTGGTTGATGTCTAAGGCTTGGAAATTTGCTTCTGTCATTAGTTTGGCCAAACCTTGCCCTTTTATTAGTTTTGTAGGTTTTATCTCAATGTCAAATTCCAAGATGTTGGCAATCCACTTTCCTCTTCTGCCCTCTAAATTTTCTTGGGTGAGAATGTCTTTGACAATAGGACTTGGCACATATGCTATAACATGGGAATAAAGGATATAAATCCTAAAGTCTTTAATGGCTTTGACCAAAGCATATGCTTGCTTTTCCATGATTTGATACTTTAAAGGTGCATCTCTAAGAGCTTTGCTAAAGAAAGCAATTGGCTTCTCATTTCCTTGGTCATCTTTTTGCAATAAAACAGCAGCAATAGTATGCTGGGAGGCAAAAGAGAAAATGATAAATTCTCTGTCAAACTGAGGATTGGTCAACACTGGGGTTTGGGTAAGGGCCTGTTTTATACCTTCAAAGGCTTGATTGGCTTCAACAGTCCATTTGACTTTTGAATCTTTCTTTAGCATGTTATTTAATAATCTGATTAGCTCTGCTAAGTTTGGGATAAACCTTCTTAAGAAATTGATTTTTCCCAAGAATCCTTGCAACTCTTTGACATTTCTTGGGTGGGGCATTTGTAGGATAGCCTGTATCCTATCTGGGTCAATTCTAATGCCATCTTTCGAAATGATGTGGCCCAACAGCTTACCTTCCTCTAAACCAAACAGGGATTTCTTGGGATTCAAGGAAATTCCATATTTTCTGCATTTTAGGAAGATCTGTCTCAAATGTTTTATATGTTCTTGGTCTGATTTTGAGAAAGGTGTAAGGTCATCTAGGTAAATGACAAGGAAGTCATGAATCTCTTTGGAAAAAGCAATATCCATTGCTCTTTGAAAAGTTGCCCATGCATTTTTCAATCCAAAAGGCATCTTTACATATTTGAAAGTTCCCCATGGGGTAGTGAATGCCGTTTTGTCTTGATCATCAGGGTGTACCAGGATTTGATTGAAGCCTGAAAATCCATCCAGTAATGAGATCCTTGAGGCCCCTACCACCCTTTGGAGAATGTGATCCATCTTGGGTAAGGGATAGTTGTCTTTGAGGGATACTTGGTTCAGATTCCTTAAGTCCACACATAGCCTAATTTCACCAGTCTTCTTCCTTGTAGGGACTAAGTTGGAGATCCATTCAGAGAATCTGATTGGTGCTATGATGCCAGCCTTGAACATTTTCTGTACCTCTTATTCCATTGCTGGGAGAAGCATAGGATTGATTCTCCTTAATTTTTGTTTAAAGGGCTTTTGATCAGGTTTGAGAGGGATTGTATGCTGGATAACAGAGGTGTCATAGGACTTTAGGTCCTCATAACTCCATGCAAAAACATCCTGGAACTCTTTAAAGAGGTCAATGTATTTAGGCTTTTGATCAGGAGGTAAAGATGCAGACAATTTAATTATTTTGGGTTTGTCAATTGTACCTATGTTGCATTCTTCAATGGCTGCATTTAAGGGCTGCATTTTTGGTTTTCTGGGAATATCATTTGAGTCAAAGATGTCTTCTAGTGGGGTTAGGCCTGTTGGTAGAAAATTGTCTTTCAACTCTATGATTTCAGTTTCAGCATTGGCCACTTCCTCACAATTGGTTGATTGAATTTGTTGAATGTTGTCCTTATTGAAAATAGTTGGATTTAGCATTTGTTTTGCTGTTCTAGGTGATATTGGGTGAGTAATCTGTTGAAACTGTATTTGTGATGGACTTGCTCCATCAAGTATTTGTGATTGACTTGCTGTATCAAGTATTTGTGATTGACTTGCTGTATCAGTGTCAATATTTAATCCTGCAAATTCTTGCTGCAGAGTTAAAAAATGGTTTATTTGCTTGTCATCCTCAAATACTTGCCAATCATTAACATTGTTTGGAATGGAGGGTCTGTGTTTTACCTCAGCTGTAAAACAATGATGAGGCTCAAAAGGCAGTTTGCAGGTACTTGCAAAGGTGGCTAAACTATGAGCATGCAGATTGTGGGTTCTAGGAATTTTAGTGATTTGGAATTCAGAGAAAAAGTTTAGTATCTCAGCAACAGCAGACCTATAAGTCCTTAGTCTTTTGTCATTGGTGACAAAATTTCCCTTCACTTGTTGGATAACTAAATCTGAATCACCCATGATTGAAACCCTGGCAGCTTGTAAGAACTTTACTAACTTGAGGCCTAGTAAAAGGGCTTCATATTCTGCCATGTTATTAGTACATCTGAAGTTCAATCTATAGGCTCTGCCCTCTGCATGACTATTTTCTTTATTGTGTACCCAAACTCCAGCTCCTACCCCTAATTTGTTGACTGAGCCATCAAATTCAAGGAACCATAGAATATCCTGTTGGGAAAGAGATTTAGTGATCTGTTCATGGGCTGGCAATGTGAGTAGAAGTTGTGGTTTTTCATCTAGCTTGTCTTCTAGGACAGTTTTATCATTTGATTGAGTATGCTTGATATTTAGAACAACAGCAGTATCTAGTGTTTGATTGACTGTTGTTTCATGGGTGGTAATTCTTTCATTTGGGTCTTCCTCTTGTATGAGTATCTTGGTTTCAACCTCACCTTTTGAGGGAGTTGTGTTGTCATTGAAGAGAATGTATGAGTCTATGTCTGAATGGACAGCATATATGGGAAAGTTTTGAGGCTTTTCTTCACTGCTGACCATATATTTCATGAGTGTTTCTCTGTACAGTCTTTTCGGTTGCCCAAAAACAGAGATGGTGGCATATGACATGTCTAATTGTAAGGAACCTTGGAGTTTAGCTCCCCAAGATCTTGATAACAGCATCCCATACTTAGGTGGAATATCAGCCACTACCACATCCATTAGGATTGTCTTGTTTGGGTATTGAACCAGAGACACACATAAATCTTTTATGAGACCTAGACACTTGACTTGGCTGGAGTCAAAGGAAAACAGGTCCTTGTATGGTCTTGTTATGTCTAAATTCAATCTTTCCATGACTGCTTTTGGCATGAGATTGTGAGAGGCACCTGAGTCAAACATTGCATTATGTAATATTTTATCATGAATATGTAAGCTGACATAGAAAGGTAATACCCCTGTGACTACCGTTTTTCCATCCACTTCTGGGCCAAACAGGAGTTCTGGGGTGTCATCCAGCACATTGACATCATCTTTGTTGCTAGTGAGTTGAAGGGACTTCTTGATCTGTAGTTTATAGATGTCATGCTTGGCTAGTTCTGAGAGAGGAATAGCTATCTTTAGTTTGCCAATTTCTGTTTCTAGATCAAAAGGTTTTTCAGATTGGGTCTTGGGGTTATGGATAACAGTCCTTTCCTTGTTCATTAAATCTTCTTCTTGATTTTTATCTTGACTTTGGGACTTGCCTCTTTTACTCATCTCTTGGGGAGTAACATTTAAATTAGGCTGAGAAGGTGAAGTGGCCACAGGCTGCTGTTTTAAGGACAGTGGTTCAGTGATCTCTTCAATAATCACTTCTTCTGCAGGTGAATTTGTTTTGTCATTAGGTTCTGTGACTATGACTCTTTCAGGCTGCTGATTATCCTTTATCTTTTCAGGCGGATTTACATTCACAGTTCTGCTCCTCAGCTTATACTGTTTATGGACTTCATAGACAGCAGTATCATAGCCTTGTTTGAAGTCAAAGGATTCACCCGATTTAGTTTGGAACAGTTTGATTTCATCATCCTCATGATCTTCTTGTGTTAAGAAAACTTGACTTTCACCATCTAGACCCATTAAATTAATCTCAGGATCTTCATTGGGCTCTATTGATGTGGAAGTTTCTGCATAATTTTCTTGGAAAGGGGGTCTTATGTCTTGGTCAGCACCGACCTTGCCAACATTTGGGTTTTGAGTTCTCCTAAAATTTGGATTCCTAGGAGGGTTGTTTTGTGGTGCTTCCCATGATGATTTTCTTTCAACCGATTCCACTCTATCACCCAATCTTTTCATTCCAGTGAGAATTGCATCTAGCTTTTGATCAAAGGCAGAGGGTTCCTCTTTGAAAGCAGTCCTCTTTTCCAACCTTGCCCTGTTTCTTTTGGCAATTAGGTTGGCTTCCACTGTGACAGCAACCCTTTGGGCCTCTGCAAGGGATTGAGGATCTCTTTCCTTCAATTGATAGGCCATGTCAGGGTCAAAACCATCAGGGAATTTGTACAAGGCTAAATCAGGAGGAGGTCTTAGATTTTGTGGAATCGCGTTATATACATTGTTAAATCTTGCACAATACTCCAAAACAGTCTCTTGGGGACCTCTTTTGATAGTGTCATATTCCCCAAGTATGTGCAGAGGATCTTTCTTCTTCTCCCATCTACTAGTAAAGGCTTGATACAGTTCATCAGGAGTTGTGATGGAGTTTGCATTCAGGGATCTAAACCAAGTTCTTACATCCCCAGTTAGGCTTTGAACAAACATCCTCATCCTGACACTGTCATCATCTATTTCATAGGTCTCAAAATGGTCTTGCATTCTCTTAGCATGCTGGACAGCTGTCAGAGGGCCATTGGAGTCAAAATATGAGATTTTGGTTTGGTAATCTTGGGGTAGAGCTGCAGCATTAGCTGGTATCTGCAAGGGTGCATATCTGTTGGCCATATTTACAGGGTTTAGAGGATTAACAGGGGTAGCTGGGATAATAGGAACAGTGGGTACCACAGGGGTGACAAGTAGGGGTGAACCTAGAGTGTTGGTCAAGGGGATATGTGCAGTGGATGAAGATGTGAGAGGAGGACTTTGAGATGTGGATGGTGAACTAGGGGAATTAGGGGTAGACCGGAAGAGGACCTTGCATGGGGTAGAGATAAGGCTGGGATGATCTGAATCTGAGGTTAGATCAGCAGGCTGCTCCTGCCTTTGCTGCCTCCTAATGTTTCTAGGGATGGTATTTGGATTATCAACAATGATGGGTGGATTAGGGTCAGGGTTTGCCCTAGTATGTCGTGGATTTTTCTTGGGAGCCAGCTTCTAACTGTTTTTTAGGGTTTTATAGGAAGTTTTTATATCTGTAAGGACTGGATAAAGATTTTGGAATGGCTATATATATTCCAAAGCTGAGATGAAGACTTACTGAAAAAAGCTCTTCCCTAAAGCTGTCAATGTAACACAGAAACAGCTTTAAAGGCTTCCTGACTGATATACAGGCTTGGTCTATAGCTTTGGGAGATAGATAGAAATTGGAAAATCCTAAGAAGTCCCCAGTGGAGTCGCCAATTATGTTAACACCCAGGTTGTTCCCTATGACTCCCAAGGGAATACGGCCGGGGTAACCACTAACCAATCTTTGGATTACAGTGCCTAGCCACACTGTAATCAGAGAGGGCTCTCTCTTTATAATTTGTCTCTGTTATGATGGTGTTTTAGGCTAGTTATTATGCTCAGGTTTTTGGTTTATGTTTTGGTTGAGGGATATCTTTCTGTACTTGAAGTGTGCAATCTGCAGATGAGTTTATTTCATTGGGCAATGGAGTCTGTGGCTACAAGTGTTTTAGAAACCTTGAGGTGATTTACTGAGATTACAGGGCCAATTAAATATTTCATATAACAAAGTTAGATTATGATGGTGACATGTAAACAACCAGTGAAAAGAATTTAAGAATTTTTCACTAAAGCTGGGGTGTGGGGAAGAGATAGATGCCTCAGGAGCAAACTTGAATTCCTGAAAATATTTATCACAGTGAGAGATATAGCTTGAAAGTGTAGCAATTAAGAATTACACCTTATTTACTCTATCTGGAAGAAAACATTTATAACAGCTTAGATTGAGTTCAGGGTAATCTGTGATTAAATCCTGGAACTATTCTTTTACTTTGCCATTAAGTGTAAAACTCAGAAACATGAAAGAACATGAAAGACTAGAAAACATATAACACAGGTTAAAAGAAGACTTATTGTGCTATGAAACATGCAGGAATCCTGTAACAATCAGCCAGCCACCACAGTGCATCAAGGAACACAGAGCTTTGGAAATTCCATCCATCTTTTGTATTATTTCTCTGAGAGTTATACAGCAACAGAAGTATAGAAATGAAATCAACAACAACCCCTTGCAAACTCATGCGAAGGGGACTTTATAGAAATGTTTATACAAAATATCTCAGGCATTGAGTCATCTGAGAGAGTAAATATCTTCATTACTTCGTACAGAAAAGTAGAAAAGAAGTTATTGCAGCTTTGAATGCAACATAACTGCTCTTTTAAGTCTGTCAGAGGATATTTTGACCTTTGGAGGTCAGTGAGTCGTTTGAACCGCTTTGCTTTAATGCTGGAAAATGTGTCTTTACGTTTGCTGCGCTGTATTTTCTCGGCCCTGCCACCTGTGACTATGCTTGCTGCTGTGGTGACCGAATAGCCCTGCTGAGTTGGCTCAGCCTTTCATCTTTCCTCTGTATGCTTATCTACCAAAATTTTCCCTGTGTATGATCACTTATAAATTGGACAAAACATAACATTACAGGTTCTGGCTTGATAATATTATCTATGTCAATTTATTCCAGACTTCCTGTGTGGGCAATTGGTGCTTCACAATTGCCTCTATGGTTTCATCTGCTTCTGTATATTTATAGAAATTTGGAGGCACATCGAACAGATGATTGATCTCGTTCATGATAAAAAACAGGTTTTCCACCCTATTATATAGAGTCTGCCCTGATGCTGGCCCTGATTCTGCTGAAGTGTTGGGCTGTCCTGCAATTTGACTTGCAGCAAAGGCATTGACCCTTTTAGCATAGTTTTCATGGGTAAGTAGTCTTCCCACACTGCTTAGTAGGCTGGGGAGGCCTCTGTTTTGCAATACCTGAAACCTGTCCATGAACTTGTTGATTTCGGTCTGCATATCTTGAGTTCTCCGTTCTAATGTTCCAACCAGGTTTCTTAGTGTCAGGACCCTTTTAACCATTGAGATTGTCTCAGTCCTGTGAGAAATTCCCATGGTGGCCAGTTGAGAGCTTGTCCTGTTATTCAATATGTTGATCATTCTATTGGCAGCATCAGGCATGTTGCCAAGGCTTGCTCTTGCTCTGTGTATTTCCCTATTTTCCTTTGTAATGAGCACTGACTGCTCATCTATGGTCTCAATGAATTGCCACTGATCAGTAATTGACTGGCCAATATTGGCCCACAGGACTGTTTTGAGCTCTGCTGTCACCTTATCTAGTGTGAGCTCTTTCTCAAGCTCAGTTATTCTCTTTTTGAGAGCTTTTATATCTCTTTCTTTCTCAGCCACATTCTGTTTGCTCTTGTCATATCTTTCATTTACTTTAGCCAAAGATTCTTTGGCTTGATTAAGCTCTAACATTTGAGCTTCCAGGACTTGAATTTCATTTTGAAGCTTCTGCATATCCAGACTATGAGTCTGCTCTGTTGTTGGTGCAGCTGTCGATGTAGTTGGTGCTGTAGGTTCTGTTTGCTGAGGAGGAGGAGCAGTAGTTGGAGCAGTTTCCTCAAGGTTGATTACTTCAGGAGGAGGCTTGGAGGTTTGCCCTTCTTCTCTTTGTTTCAAGGCTGCCTGTAGTGCTGCTTTTGCAGCCTCCGATTCTCCCAGCTTTTCCTGAGTTTGGATTAGCTGCTTGTACAGAGATATCAACAAGGTTGTGGCCTCTTGATCATGTCTTTGCTGGGCAACATCATCTGTTTGAGGGTGAATTGAGGCTGGGAGTTTGATCTTTCTCCTCAAAGCTGCCATGTCTGCATCCCTCAATTTTAATATCTCTTGTATGCCCTTGATGTCTTTGGGATCATGCCCAATCTCTATGATGATGTCCTCTAAGGACCTTATTCTGTTGTCCTTTGCCTGGGATGATGCCCTCTCCAACTCTAGCTGAGAGGCTGTATTGTTAAGGCTATTTTGTAGCCTGTAGTTATCCAATGTTTGGTCTGCCAAGGAAGCATAGACCATCTCACCCGTTTGCTTATGCAGTTCTATCTTGTCCATTGGGTGGATATCCTTGGCAAGGACTTCCAGGTTAGTCCTCAAGTAGTCAGAGGCAGATTGGGGCTGCACTGCTGTTGGCATAAAATGACTCATGATCATTTTGCCTTCCTGCACATCATATGCAGACATGAGTCTTTGTTGATTGGTGGGAGCCATGTTTAACAGATGGTTATACAGCTGTATCTTGATGGGCTCATTTCTCCTCTTAATGTCAATGAACTGCTGTTTAATGCTGGGTCCACCTTCCCTTTGCTGATTTGAGGAACTCACTTCTCCTCCCATTGCTCTATCATGTTCCTGTTGAAAGGAACTTGCTGATGCTTCCTTGCTGGGTGGGACCATACCAGAAGACTGTCCTATTGGCATTTCTTCGTCTGAGAAGGGATTGATTCTCTGTCTTTTCTCCCCATGAGTTGTTGATGTTGTAAGGGGAGTCTCTCTGTCCCTTTTCCTGCTTGTATCCTCCTTTTGTGGAGTTTGGAGGATTGATGCCTCAGCTAAAGTTTCTTGCCTTGGAGGCACCGTTCGTTCAGTGGATTTAGGGGCTTCCACTGTTTGCTCTTGCTGGACAGGCTGTTCCTGCCTTTGTTCTTCCTGTTGTTGCTGTTCTTCTTGCTGCTGCACTTCTCCCTACTGCTCCATCTCTTCTTGTTGCTGCACTAGGGTTTCCATTTGCTCTTCTGTCATAGGAGGTGGCTGTTCCACCTGCTCTTCTTTGCTTTTGTTGGCTGTCTGTGGAGTATTCATGGCAGCTTGCTGATGTGTTGTTGAGGATGAGGCAGCTGCTCCAAGTTGTCTTTGATAAGAGAGGGGGACCTGTCCACAAGTTTCTAAGTCAGCTTCTTTTTGAATATTTCTAGCCTCTCTTTCTAGCAGCTCTTCACTAGTAAGTTCCTCTTCTAGGGTACCCTCTTCCCAGCTCAATGCATTGGCATACTGCTCAATCTCAGGCTGCCTCACATGTGAATAGGTACCCAATTTGTATCTTATCCTCCTGAGGGAAACAAAATGATTGGGGTCATAGGGTATCCACTCAAAACTAGTTTGCAGTTTGAGAGCCTCTAGGATACTATTTGCCTCTTTCCATCCCTCCTCTTTTTTGTTATATAGGAAAGGGCCCAGCTGGCTCCTTACCTTCAACTGCGCCTTCTTGTTCTTACTTTGGAAGTGGAGGTAGTCGGCATTCCCAAATTGCCTAAAATATTCTAGGGCAAAAAGTCTCATAGGGACATACCTTGGCAGCCTATAAGGCTTCAACTCACAGCGATATACTCTGATGACTGTGTGGTCTTGGTAAAAGTACCAATTACCAATGCTGTAGGTTTTGTTTAGTTGGAGAATTCTCCTCATGTCATCAGTTAACCTTGGAGGAGAAACACCATACAATAATGTCATAGCTGGATGAATGAACAAGTCTATGAACTCACAGTATGTGTATGGCGATACAGAGGTGCAATGAAAAACATAGGTCCAAAACACAACTGACCTTGGGTTCCCCTGGGCATTAACTTGCTTCAGGGGAATGAGGAATCTGCCTGGTTGATAAAACAAGAATAGATGGTAAATGTAGGAAGTGTATCTGAACAGTCTTTCCCTTTGCAGATTCATCAGCTGGTCATGGATCCTATCTGCAATATATGTGGCATAGTCATAATGTACAGCTGGAGGCTTTCCAGGAGAGAATATAGACAGCATTGCCATTATGATATCATCCACATCCTCCACTCCCCTGAACCCTAGGACATAGCTGATCAAATCCACTAGCATTCTGCCCAATTCATTTAAGTATGCATATCCAATAGGAGGAGTTATGATGGCTTCAGAGCCTGGTTGTACAAACAACTGGTTGATTTTGATGATCTGGTCATTTGACAACTTAGTCCCCTTCTTTATCAAGTTCTGCATGTAGAGGGGGGTCAATGGTTTTGCAGTGTGGAAATGCAGCATCTCATTTATGCTCTCTGGGGTGATATGAAACAGAATTGAGCCCGTGGGGCTGAGAACAGCTCTTTGGCATGGATCATAGCACTCCTGGCATCTGTGGATCAATTCTGGCATAGGATTTACCTGGGGGAGGTTGTATATGGGCAAGTTTAAGTCCCAAATGCCTAGGATATCAGCTCCACTAAGGTGTTGGGCTTTCAACTCATTTAGCATCTGAATATTATATTTGGAGCCTAATGGAAAATAGTCTAACATTTGATAATCCATATCTCCCAGAGCTTTCCATTCTAACTCCCTATGAGGGGTATTGAGAGGCTTGATGTTCAGTGCAATTGGAGTTTCCATGGTCTATTAAGCTTCTGACTTGCAGGTGAACTAGTTGAAGTAAGCAGAACAACACAGAGGTGATTCCTTACAATGAAAGTGTGAATTTCAGGGACCAGAGGGTGAATTGAGCACACAACAATTGAAATACTGTTTAACAGATTGATAAAGACAAATAGCAGGGCTGACCAGAACTTTTCAATGGTGAATTTAGCCAGCAGAGGTTTCTAGCTCACGGTTGCGCGAGCTACCTGTGAATTCAGGTTGTTTCAGTCGACTGCAGGTTTTGTAAACCGTTCGTTGTCTTGCCAGAGGGAAATAGGTGCAGGTTACTGGATATTCGATGGTGAACTCGGTGTCTTAACACTCCCTTAACGGTTTGTTTGCAGAAATTAGGATAAAAACCAGGTGCAGAGAATAATTTTGAAAAATACCTTGCGGATTGTCACTGATAGTTGCAAATGCAGGTACGACGGAGGCGCCCGTGGTTTCAGAGTTGGAGGTGCAGGTTGGCGCAGGTATGGTCGTCAAATTCATGCAGCAACAACGACAGTCTCTTTCGGCAAAAGTAGAAAAAATGCGAAATTTTGGCTTAAAATAGATTTTTGGCAATATTGGCGCGCTTTTGGGATGACGTCAGCATGACGTCATTAGGTGGGGTCGGAGTCGGATGACGTTAGCATAACATCACCGGGTGATGTGGCAGGCCCTGGTTGGTCCATGGATGTGCTGAAGTGGCGGACATGTCAGCGTAGGGACGGACGAATGAGGTGATGCGACAGCGGGGTGGCGGCGACGTGGCTCTGACGTGGGCATGACGTGGGACCAGCAAACCGGGCGGTAATTGCAATAGTGGTTACGGTTTTTCTCGGACCGCTTACGATACGGCCCCGGTTTTGTCAGAGGCCGCTCCGAGAGACTCGAGAGGGTGACGCGTGGCCGAGGACTGACGTAACCCTTCGTCATTTTCTCGGGCGCTAACCGTCAGGTGTGGGGGCCGCTCCGATATCAATGAGAGCCATCGAATCACATGGGTCCGATCCGACGGTTGACGGAAGGGCGATGTGATCGAACAATACGGAGGGGGGCGGGTTTAATTTATTATTTGTTTTGGAATATGCGCCCGGCGGAAAACATTAGGATATGGGTTTTGTAAGGTTTTCAATGTATTTTGGAAAATCACATATATGCACCGAAACTTTGGAAAAGCCGTAAAAGGTGGGTTTTTGGGTTTTTTCATAATTTCAAAGGGGTTATGGGTAGGAGGGGTTTTTACAAGGTTTTTTCTTTACAATCAAAGGCTTAATGGATGGAATGACTTCAAAGAAGGGAGAGGGGTGAGGTTTAGGTTCATCAAAGTGACCAGATGCCAATTTGACCCCTGACAGAGGACCTATTGGCTATAATGCCAAGGGGAGGGATATTTATACAAAATTTGGGGTTTATACACCATGGTGTTAATAATATTAGGGGAAAGGTAACATAGGGGATTTACATAGTAGAGTTAGAGTTAATATGGGGGAAAATGTGAATGAGGGGGAAGTCACTAAGTTTATTTGAAACTTACTTAGTTTAGGGAGTAGATCAAAATGAAAAGAATTTTAGACAAGAAATGTGGCTTCTAAAAAGATTAAGAACCACCATGAAACCATAATCTCTTCCATGAATCTCAGCTGATTAGGGAGTGTTAGTAATGAAATGGAAAGGGGAAGAAGGGAGGTTAGACATGCTTCTTGCTTGCTGTAACTTGATGAAGAATGACACCTTCTCAATTCATTGATTTTGCTTTGGTAAACAAAGTTAGCACACATGCAACTTGTAAGAAATGACCTTTCTGCAACCCCAACTGCCTACCCATCTTTTGCCTAGCATTTTTTATTTCTTCTTGGAGGGTGCACTTGGACTTGCAGACCCTTACTTGCCTTTTCTTTTCTTTGGATTTTTCTTTTTGATTTTCTATCTACTTCTGCCCTTATTTCTTCCAAGGTCCCAGATTAAGCTGTTGGGAGCCTTTTCTTCTCTACCTGAACTACTTGTCTGCCAAGATTAAACAGTTTGGACAGACTCCTTTCTCTATTCTACAACTGAAAATTTAAAACATGACATGATCCAGTTTAGACTGTTGGACCATTCATCAAAAGCTGAGTCCATACCAAGCTATAAGCACAGATTGTATTCTTATGGAAATATGTGATCTTTGCATCATCAAAGCAGAGCATATTTGGACCTTTTCAGTGCCAATCATGAAATATGAAACCTATTGGTATAGGTAGCTAACAGTTATGAGCATAGTTCCTTATCTTGTGTCAAGCTCGTAAAAAAAATGAAACAAGGGTTTTGAGGATAGTTCTTTTCCTGTGTCAACCTCACTAAAAAATGAAACAACTCCCTCGAGTCTTTCCAAGATTTCGAAAGTGAACCTTCATTTCATCCACCTAGTTGAATGAAATGAAGCTTGGGGGGCATGTACCTTGATTTGCGTCATTATGCTGTGGGCATGTGAACTAATAACAAGCATAGTTTTTGTTTCAAGCTTGCGTAAACATGAAACTGAATCCGAGCATAGTTCTTTTCCTGTGTCAAGCTCGTTAAAAAATGAAACAAATCCTCCTCTACTTGAGTCGAGAGTTTGACTAGATCTCATAAATGTTAAGTTGTATATTTAGGTTAGTTATTTCAGTGTTTTGCATAATTTTCTTACAGTTTTAGGTCGAGTCTTTCAAATGATCTCGTACATGAACCTTCATTCCATCCAGCTTGTACTTAGTTGAATGAAATGAAGCTGGGGGGCATGCACTCTAGCAGTTACGCTTAGGGGGCATCAAGCACAGTTTTCTCTCTATTTCAAGCTTGTGTAAAAATGAAACTACTTTGAAGCATAGTTTTTCTCTGTTTCAAGCTTGTGTAAAAATGAAACTACTTTGAAGCATAGTTTTTCTCTGTTTCAAGCTTTTGTAAAAATGAAACCTATCTCGAGTCAATTTCAGTTATTCTCAAGACTCGTTAAACTCATGAAAATCCCGAGATTATTTTGCTATCTTTCATTCTCGTAAAAAAAATGAAAATGCCGAGTTCTTTCCGTCTTTTCCTGCTCGTAAATTTAATTGAAAGTGGTTGATTGATTCCCGGAATCAACCAGCCGCCAACCGGGCAGAGCCACCAGCCGGGCAGGCGGCTGGTGGCTGGTTGATTTCCGGGAATAAACCAGCCACCAGCTGCCCGCCCGGTTGGTGGCTGGTTGATTCTCGGAATCATCCAGCCACCAGCCGGGCGCGGGAATCACCCTACCACCAACCGGGCGGCCGGTTGATTCCGCGAATCGACCAAGCCACCAGCTGGCCGCCCGGCTGGTGGCTGGTTGATTCTGGGAATCAACCAGCCACCAGCCTGGTGGAGCCACTAGCCGGGCGGGCGGTTGGTGGCTGGTTGATTCTGGGAATCAACTAGCCACCAGCCGCCCAGCCGGCCGGTGGTTGGTTGATCCCGGGAATCACCCAGCCACCAGTCGGGCGGGCGGCTGGTTGATTCTGAGAATCAACCAGCCATCGGCCGCCCGCCCAGCTGGTGGCTGGGTGATTCCCGGAATCAACCAGCTACCAGCCGCCTGCTCGGCCGGTGGCTTGTTGATTCCGGGAATCAACCAGCCACCAGCTGGCCGCTCGGCTAGTGGCAGGTTGATTCCGGGACTGAACCAGCCACTAGCCGAGCGGAGCCACCAACCGGGCGGGCGGCTGGTGGCTGGTTGATTCTGGGAATCAACCTGCCAACAGCCAGGCGGCCAGCTAGTGGCTAGTTGATCCCTGGAATCAACCAGCTACCCGCCTAGCTGGTGCCTGGGTGATTCCGGGAATCAGCCACCGGCCAGGCGGGCTAGCGGAGCCACTAGCCGCCTGCCCGGCTGGTGGCTGGTTGATTCCGGGAATCAACCAGCCACAAGCTCACCCAGCCACCGGCCGGGCAGGCGGCTGGTGGCTCCGCCTGGCTGATGGCTGGTTAATTCCCAGAATCAACCTGCCACTAGCCAAGCGGCCAACTGGTGGCTGGTTGATTCCTGGAATCAACCAGCCACCAACCGGTCGCCTGGTTGGTGGCCGGTTGATTCCAGGAATCAATTAGCCATCAACCGAGAGGCCGGTTGGTGGCTAGTTGATTCCGGGAATCAACCAGCCACCAGCCGGGAGGGCTGCTGGTGGCTGGTTGATTCCGGGAATCAACCAGCCACCAGCAGCTCTCCCGGCTGGTGGCTGCTTCATTCCGGGAATCAACCAGCCACCAGCCGACCGCTCGACTGGTGGCTAGGTGATTCCCGGAATCAACCAGCCACCGGCCGGGCGGGCGGCTGGTGGCTTGTTGATTCCTGGAATCAACCAACCACCAGCCGCCCACCCGGATGGTGGCTCTGCCCGACTGGTGGCTGGTTGATTCCCAGAATCAACCAGCCACCAACCGGCCACCCGGTTGATGGCTGGTTGATTCCCGGAATCAACCAGCCAGCAACCATTCACCCGGTTGGTGACTGGTTGATTCCGGGAATCAACCAACCACCAGCTGGCCGCCCGGCTAGTGGCAGGTTGATTCTGGGAATCAACCAGCCACCAGCCGGGCGCAGCCACTGGCCGGGCGGGCGGCTGGTGGTTGGTTGATTCCGGAAATCAACCAGCTGCCCGCCCGGCTGGTGGCTGGTTGATTCCGGGAATCAACCAGCCGCCCGCCCGGTTGGCAGGCTGCCCGACTGGCGGCTGGTTGATTCCGGGAATCAACCAGCCACCAGTTGGCCGCCCGGCTTGTGGTTGGTTGATTCCCGGAATCAACCAGCCACTAGCCGCCCAGCTAGTGGCTCGTTGATTCTTGGAATCACCCAGCCACTAGCTGGGCGGAGCCACCAACCGGGCGGGCGGCTGGTCGCTGGTTGATTCCCGGAATCACCGGGCCACCAGCCGGACAGGCGGCTTGTGACTGGTTAATTAAGGGCGGCTGGTGGCTGGGTGATTCCGGGAATCAACCAGTCACCAGCCGCCCACCCGGCTGGTTGCTGGGTGACTCCCGGAATCAACCAGCCACCAGTCGCCCACCCGGCTAGTGGTTGAGTGATTCCGGGAATCACCCAGCCACCAGCCAGGCGGGCTGCCGGGGTGGGGCGGCCCGGAATCTCCCAGCCACCAGCCGAGCGGGCGGGCAGGCCACCGGGGTGGGGCGGCCCGGAATCTCCCAGCCACCAGCCGAGCGGGCGGGCAGGCCACCGGGGTGGTGACATCCTAGGCTGCGCCACCCCGGCGACCCCCCCGCCCGGCTGGTGGCTGGGTGATTCCGGGAATCACCCAACCACCAGTCCCCTGCCCAGCTGGTGGCTGGGTGATTTTGGGAATCACCCAGCCACCAGCCGGGCAGAGGGAATCATCCAGCCACCAGCCAGGCGTGCGGGCAGGCCGCTGAGGTGGCGTGGCCTGGGCTGGTGCCACCCTGGTGGCCCGACCGCCCTCCCGCCCGGCTGGTGGCGCCCAGCCACCAGCCGGGTGGGCTGCTCGTGGCTGGGTGATTCCCAGAATCACCCAGCCACCAGTTGGGCGGGCGCGGGCGGCTGGTGCCTGGGCGATTCCCGAAATCACCCAGCCACCAACCAGCCGGGCTGGCGGGGTGGCGCAAATCACCCAGCCACCAGCCGGGCGGGCGGGCGTGCCGCTGGGGTGGCCCGGCCTGGGCTGGCGTCACCCCAATGGCCCGGCCTGGGCTGGCGCCACCCTAGTGGCCCGCCCACCCGCCTGGCTAGTGGCTGGGCGATTCCGCGAATCACCCAACCACCAGCTGAGCGGGCGGTCAGGCCGCCGGGGTGGCACAGCTTGGGCTGGCGCCACGCCGACGACCCGCCTGCCCACCCGGCTGGTGGCTTGGCGATTCCGAGAATTGCCCGGCCACCAGCCGCTCACCCAGCTGGTGGATGGGTGATTCCGGGAATCACCCAGCCATTGGGCGGGCGGGCCGCCCGGGTGGTGCGGCCTGGGCTGGCGCCACACCGGCTGCCCACCAGCCTGCCCAGCTGGTGGCTGGGGGATTTCGGGAATCACCCAATCACAAGCCGTGCCACTCGGCGGCCTGCCCGCCCACCCAGCTTGTGGTTGGTCGATTCCCAGAATTGCAGCCACCAACCGGGTGGGTAGGCTGGCCGCCAGGGTGGCGCGGCTGGGCTGGCGCCACTCCAGCGGCCCGCCTGCCCACCCGGCTGGTGGCTGGGCAATTCTTGTAATTATTTTTCTTTTGTATCTAGCATGTTATGGTTGAAAACATGTTGAATTGATACTTAGGAAAGAAAAATGATATCCTACAAAAAACATTAATGTGTTTTTTTCCTCATAAAAAACTTTGTTTGGCACATAAAAATTTGGTTTTACTAGCATTTTTTAAAAATTTTGATAATTGACCCTAAAAAAAAGAAGTCATTGTTCTAGTATCATCACTTTCGTTTTTAAGCTATATTTTGCACGAAAATTTCGTAGTAAATTTCGCAGTCACTGCCATTTTCAAAACATGTTCAAAATTGACCCCTAAAAAATAAAATCAACGTTCCAGTATACACACTTTTCATTTTTAGCACTGTTTTTGATGTTTTTTCGGGGTTTTTTGGCCAGAGTTCCCGTTTTGAGTTTATAGTTCCCGTTTCAAAGTTTACATTGTTAATTGCTGTTCAATTTCTGTTCAATTGACCTCCTGCATCATTTTTTGTTCGATTGACCTCCTGTTGTTCAATCCACTTGGGTCCTCCATCTCATCATATATCAAACTTTCATCACTATGAGAATTATTATCAATGGACATCAATGGGCAATCATGTATCAAAGAATTTGCCATCACAAACACTGCTATATTAACATCAATGACAACCTAGATTAACATTATTTTTCAATAGTAACATCCATAAGTCTAGAGCATTACTATATATATATATATATATATATAGGATTCTTCTATTTATACACACAGAAAATTTAATTCATGTTTAAAATATTTTATTCTCAACTAATCTTTTCCCTTCGAAAACATAAATACTTTAAAATTATTTACTTTTAGAAAAGTCTACATATAATATGAAAAGTCTTTCATAAAGAAATATACAAAATCAATGCTCATAATTAATTCTCAACTTAACTTTATCATCAAAATAATTATTCAGAAACATAAACATAACATAACAACATCATTCACTTTTTGAAAAGTATAGGGTAAAATACACCGACTTGAATTTTTGGTCTGGAAAATTAATTTTTGAATACTTGGCTCCTCCCAACCTTGAAACTGCAACAACACGTATCCCCCCTGAGTATAATAGGGCTATTTTTTTCTCTCTTTTTGTCTTGTTCACTTGCTGCTCCTTTTCTATCTTCCAAGGCAGTGTGAGCCTCCCAACAAGAAGACAAAAACTAAAAAAAACCAAAATACATTTTCCAATACCCATCTACCACTCATTTTGGTAGTTAGTAACTACTTCTACCTCACCAACAGGTGGCAGGTAGTTATTATTTAATTAATGAGATTTGTTTCCCACTCCCTGTAGAATTTTGTAGAATTTTTCTACAAATTAGTCAACTCTGATACCATGTAGAAATTTCCCACTTGTAGATCAACCCGGTAATGCAATGTACTAAAGCAAAACACTTGATCTACTTCTACAAAAAATTTAGCGGAAGCTTAATTGAACATGAGCAACATCAAGCATGAACACATATAACTGATAAGAAGGAATCAAACACACATAACATGGAAGATATAACTAGGGGAAAGCACCAACCTAAAACCCCATTTCTGTATTATCATACAAGCGGAAATATGTCTGGATTACACAAAGCCTTAGCTCGGAAGCTATCCAACTCTCAATACAATCCCTCTGCTGCTCATAGATAGTCAAAGGTTTCTCACAAACCTTCTCCTCTGCCCTCCAAGCCTCCTATTTCTATGACAATTTTTCCTGGGTCCTCCAGTTGCAACTTGTGTGATTCTCACCTCACACACAACACTAACCTCTAAAATAACTGCACAAATCTGAAGGAGATAAATCCTCATCATGGATGAGCTTTCTTTATAGGAAAAATATTCATCCAAATGATAGTACATTGTCCCTTATCTGATCTCAACTGGGTCTCTGTCTGAACTGACATGCATTAGTTATCCATGAGTGAATACATAGTTATCTGAAAATAATAGTTGTCACATGCATGCAAGCATCAACAAACCGTATCTCATTAATTTAACAACTTGTTAAATTAATATAACTGAACTTGAATAAATTAAACTAAGTCAACTGATCCTCTCAATATAGAACGCATCCTTAATTCCTATCAATGGAGCAAATCAAGGACACATTCCCCAATCAGTGGAGAAATTATTGCATGTTCTCACAAAGACTTCAAGTTTGATTTTCCTTAACTAATTAACTCAAACTGAATTAATTAATCAATATTCAAACTACTGGTAAGACCAAATTCAAATTTTACTTCCTATTTTAGACCAGGGACTGTCTAAAAATAGGAATCCAACTTGAACTGCTAAAAATAGAACTTCTATTTTTAGCACTTCCATTTTTCATTCCCTGTTGCCCAATCCAACATTAATGCCCAAACTGCTATTTTTAGCAATTTCTTGTTGCCATTTTTCAACACTCCAAAAACAACACCCTGTCTTTTAGGGAAACAATTAATTGGCCAATTCCATAATCTCACAATAAATCTAATTATTGAGATTAGATGCCTAGGACTTATTACTGGGTAATTAATATTCACTATCAATTTGCAGCGTTATCTCTTTTCAGCCAAATGTATTCAAACATTGATTTTCCAGACCTCTTTATTTATTATAATCATCTTAAATACATATTTACAATCATTTATTATCAATAATAAAGTAATGACAATTAAATTATTCATATGGCTTTCAAAATTTAAACATTCTAAAAAGGAAAACACACATATATAAATTATTACATAAAAACCTCAAGTCAAGGGATGTCACACTGAACCTCCACTTCCAGAGCAAAGGTCACCAGACAAGTCTGATAGACGTTGTTCAAAGACACCATGGCATCTATGTAGATGAAGGAGATGAGTGGTAATTCCTATTAAGAGAATAGTTGGTTGGGTTATCATGTATTTTCGAAGTGCTGCATGTCTGGTAAAACCAATCGACAGGGCAGGGGAACGAAAAGGCCAAACAGTTAGCAGTGCTTTAACCACCATTCCTCACTTTCTTGGCTTTGTGGACATTGGTGGGGCTTCCTTTGACCCGCTTCCTTTGACCCGATTGTGGAGTTACGTTCAACCAATGAAATTGGGGTAATATTTCTACCCCATAATCTTTGTATTCCTCTTCAGGGATTTATTTCTGAAAGTTTCTTGGTTTAATTTGGTAAGGGTTGGGACTTGTCAATGTGGTCTTGGTTATGCTCTTAGTGTTTTGATAGTGGATTTGGTTCGTAATCTAGGAGGTGGCCCTAGTTTAATTATCAATATTCTTCCTTCATGGAGGCACTTTGTAGTTTATGGTCAACCTGTATAAGCTCAAGGTTATTATTCTTGTAACCTTCTAAATCCCTTAGGTTTGTTGGTTTTTTAGTTGTTGATTCATTAGTGATTTACTTATAGAGGCACACTTAGGTGGTTTTTATCAACCTGCTCTGCTTGGTGTAACCTATTTGGCTGTGGTCATTTTATTAGAATTATGTGGTCCTTTTCCTATGTCATGGCTCTGTCATCCACCTATCATATGGTATTTAGGAACCTATGCTTCATCTAGGGTGGGGTTTGTGGTTTCTTTGGGTTAGGATTGTATTTGTTGAGTCAAAACCTTAGGATTTTTTATCGTCCAAACATGCAAAGACAATGCATTCGTAGTATGTGAAGGCGGGGGAGGATGCGGCCCCCGGGGCTGCAACCGAAGTCAATAGTTGGCCCAGGTTGTTGTTGATACTTACCACATTGTTCTTCCCCCAAAAAATCAAAGTGAATTTTTCTAGTTGGAGACACTTGTTTTTCAAGATAGATAAGCTTTATCGTATTCTAAAATCATGGAGTACGTAGCACCGTAGATTCTTGACCATGGGACAAATCGGGGAAGAAGGAAATAATATTTGCTAGCCCTATTTTTATATTGGCAAACAAAGACCTTGTTGGGAAGGGTGTTGAGGGACAAGCATACATAAAATTATAACATTTTTGCTAGCTTGGACAATGTCAAAAGAGTCTATTGTAACCAACATGTATGTTTATAGAGGATTAACACAAGGTTGGCACACATTGAGGTCCATTTTCAGTGTGAACCTGCACTGCATTTCCCTCCTTAGTCTAGTGCAAGAGATCCAACTCCTATCACCTCCTCAAATTCTTGAGACTGATTGTTCATGTTGAGTTTTTGGTTTTATAGTACTGTTGCAAACACTTTAGTGATGCTATAACTGTTGATATTGTTTAGATTTTGGGCTAATTTCTCTATTGGTAGGTGATAAAAAATATATAGTTTCCCACTAGGCAGATTGAGATCACATACCCAGTGAAACATTTGATGATGGAACTTGTTGAATGTATGTGATTTCATGATATTTTAAGGTAATACAATCTTTAAGTTACCAAGTAATAATAATAATAAATTAAAGCTCGGCCTATGCGACCGGCTACATGGTCAACCCCATGGTGGAGGGGTGATGTCAGGCATCACCCCAAACACACCACACATAACTTGTATCATAAGCTTGTGTTGTGTGGTGTGCCTGGGACAATGCTTGACATCACCCCTCTGCCATGGGGTTGCCCAGGCAGTTGACCACACTGCCACCTGCGCACAACATAATGCGTGTAACACATGCTTGTGATGTGTGGTGTGTGGGGGGCAATGCCCGAAATTTCCCTGTGCATATGACATGACACTTGTTAAAAAAAATCCTTATTTTAGTTTATTATTGTTATTAATTAAATTTTATTTGTTTTTTTCAATGTTTTTAATTAAATAAGTTTTTATTGCCTACAGGGTGTAGAGCAGACGATGATAAAGTGTTCTATTGCTAAGACACTTTATGGTGTACTGGTCATTGGTTCGAAACTCTATGGGAAAAAATCCAACGACATTGAAGGCTAGTGTGGCCAAGGCTAGGTGCAATCCCCAATTGATTTTGACAGCTTCGATGCCCCCGGGTCATGACTACTCATGGCATGGTTAGGCGTGTCATTCATCTCATGATTCATATAACTTAGTAACAAAAAAAAATATAACTTTTTATTTTTAAAATTTGTATTATTTGTTAAATTTTTAATTTTTGTTGTTTATATATTATTATTATTGATTTTTTTTACTTTATTTTTTAAATTTGTTTATTTTCCCATTTTTAAAGTTTTTTTACTTAAAAAAAATTGATTTCTTTTTCCACTTTTGGAAAAAATAGTTTATTCTTTTGTTTTGTTTTGTTTTTTTTAAGAATATATATATATATATATATATATATTAGAGTGTCTTTGATGTGATTAATCTGAAAGATGCTCTAAAAAACAATATGGATCACAAAAGTTTGAAATCAAAGAATATGGTTATATTTTTAAGAAATTTTTTTTTTTGAGATTTTTTAATTATTGTGCTTTTTTAAAAATAATTTTTTAAAATTCATTATCTTTTAGGTTTTTTTTCAAATTTTCTTTAAATTTGGTTTTAATCATTTCTTATTGATTTTTCTTTAAATTCTTGGGTTTGGAAATTACAAAATTTTAAATTGTTTAATTTGTTTTAAAGAATAAAAATAAAAATGTTCACATTTTTAATTAAAAAATTTAAAAAATTATGCATTACATTAAATTTGTTTTCCAAAGGTTGTTTTTCATGAATTTGGGTACATTAATGATGGTTTTATAAACCATAGTTAAAAAAATATTGCAATTTTTGTGTCTCATTGAAAATAGATCAAGTTCTATTAGGTTAAGATCTCAAAAGAGCTATATGTTTAGCTTTTAAGAAAAAAATCTCTTGGTTGAATTACTTTTTTATTTAGAAGTTGAATTTTAAGAATTTTCTAGCCATGCTATTTGGTTTATAATGCCATGGTTGAAAAATGTTAAAATTTAAGGTTTTTCTACTCATGATATTTGGTTTTAATTCCATGGTTGAAAAACATGATAATTTTAACGTTTATAAGAGACATGCTATTTGATATTTAGTGCCATGGTTGAAAATTGTTGGAATTTTAAGGTTTTCCATTATCATGATTTTGACTTTTAATGCCATGACTGAAAATGTAGGAATTTTAATCCAAAAAAAGAGGTGATGCGACATCATCATTTTTCAATTTTGGAGTCTTTTTTCATGTCTTTTGCACAAAAAGAGAAGTTTTTTGGATTTGAGTTCTCATTTTGAGGTTATAGTTCTTGGTAAGTTGGTAACATTATTGTATGCTGGAGCATTTATAGCATTGTTATGTTTTAGCTATTCCATATATCAACAATATTGATTTGAGAAATATATATCAAATTATCAAAAGACGGGTTAAGAAATCAACCTCATTAACATGTCTAGATATGTTCATCATTTCTGCTACAACAATTCCATTAACATCACATAGCCTCTTGTGCTATAAGTGGTTGTCCTTAAAGCTCACTATACATGTGTAGTCTTATGTGCTCTTACTTTTCTCACCTATGCATTGTCTCTCCCATAATAAACACTTTCTATCCAAGTCAATCTTGGTCGCTTTACATTTCCAACCATTATATCTTATTGACATCGAAGTCTCATCATTTTCTTTCTTTTATGGGTCAATCCTACCCAACTTCACCTTGCTTCAGTATTTCAACATTTGTGGTATTGTATCCTCTATGATTTCATCCTAATATTGCTATTGCAATCCCATTAACCAATATCTTCTTCTTTTGGTTGATTTGTCCTTAGCCTTGGCTTCAGTAATTAACATTTCAACATATTGCAATGTTGCATTTTATACCTTTTTAGCTTCCTATAAAATTCTTTGTTTTACTCTCAATTGTAATTGCAGTCACACCTTACACTAGTCATAACATTGCAAGTAATCCCTTTCCAAGTTCGTATGGTTTTCTTGCAAATTTCATTTTCATTTTATAGTGACACCAAGCATAGATATTCCTTCTTTCTCATGTGCTTCCTTAATATTTCCACTCTATAATTGCTATTCTTCTTATATTCTTCCCTGGTTTTCCATCCATTCTACATTTGAAATGCACTAAACATTCTCTACATGCATCAACTATTACCATTCCTTGTTGTCATCATTTCATTAAGTTCTTTAATATCTTGCACAATGTTTCTATTGAGCACTCTTGTCAAGACTATGAAAACAAGTGTAAAAATAGTAAAGGAGATTTTATGCTGAACCTGTAATTATGTTCCTGAACTCTTACAAATTTAATTAATAGATTATCTAACAGAACTATAGAGGGTACCTACCTGTGCCCTTGTGGTTGATGATGACTCCAACTCCTTGCTTTGGTTACCAAAAGACCGAATCCACCCAATCAAACTGAGTAGAACCTGGCTACTCAATCCAGTAAGCTTCTTAGTAGAAGCCAACTGTTCCCCCGTGCCCAAAACCTCAAAACAACTTAGGCTCTTCCTGTGGATGATTTCCGTAGATGATGTTCCTCCTCCTTCATATTTTCTTCCCTCCATCCCCCCATAAACTTCTTCTTGGTGGCCTTTATCTGATTTCTTGGCGATGGCCGCTCTTCCACCAGCAAGCCACCACTTAGTCTCCTGGTGACACCCTCCCATGTTACGTATCACCCTTTTAATTAATTTCATATATATATTTTAATCATTTTATTATTTTATTAATATAATTTTTATTAATAAACTGAGATATATAATTTATTAGCCCTCTCTTAATATTTACCCATACATTACGCAATATGGGTGTTGATCGAAGAAGTGTCATGGTATTTAGTACTTATAGTTAATTTAGTATATAAATACTAGTGCGGTGTATGCAACACATGCATATGTAGCTATCATATGCATGCATCGTATGCCTCCTATTATTCTTGCATTCTCTATATTTAAAGATAGGTCGTTACAACTCTGATAACACTAGTGGATTTCTTGTTCTAAATTCCTTTAAACATAAATGATTGGTTCCTATCTAGCGCTTTTTAATTCTTCATATACTTTCTAATAGAGAAGATCCACCCATCCCATGAGCAACACTTCACTTCGTGTATTGCAATCATGCAATGCAATAATAATTACTTATTTTTATTTTTGATATGGGGCTAAAAACTTACTTTAACTCATTATGCATACTGCAAGAATTCTTCACCTGCTAACTCACTCCATTGTTCTTGTTTTTTTCTCATGGTCCCTTGGCTATACATGATAAACAATTCTAAGGTTCATGATCCTTAAAACTCTTCTCTTTAGGTAGGTATCTTTCATACTCGTATTACACATTTCCTTGTAGCATAATATTCAAATCCAAAACCTAATATATCTTGTGGATTTTCGTGGCTATTAACATTGTTCATGCATTAATCTAACACAACAATTAGACCCTTTTTTGACCCCTCAATTGAAATCTAAGTTGCAATTTCCAATTACAATGAATCTATTGCATGAATTCTCCCCTTTTGTTATTACATTAGCTTTTTGGATTACTCTACTCTTTTCCATTAAATATGGAATCATATATGATGTAGATCTATTATTTTTTCTCCATATCATTTGATCCCTTATGAACAAATCTTTCTCTAATACTCTCCCTTAGTGTCCCAAACCATAATCAATGCTACCTCAATGGTAAGTACTCAAACATTGTTCATTTCCATGCTTTTGCACTTTCAAATGTACATCTTTAGCCTTGTACATATACCATCTTGAAGTATCTATATCCTTCCATGATCAATAATCACATTTAGTATGCACTTTTATCATTTGCAAATATTTGTCTAACAACAACATCGTTTTGGAAATATTCTTCATCAAATAGTTGCATGGTTCACTGAGCCCAACTATCTCTTCTTGTAACCTTAATAGATGTCCAAAATCATAATTGGAAAACATTAAATTTTATTTCTTATTCTTCTCTAGATTACCTTTTCAATGACTACTCTCTTGTTTAATTCCCAACCATGAGATAAAAGTTATGGCTCCTTGAAATTAGCAAGTTTTCCCTTTTTTTTGGCACTTGTTACAATGGTGCAATTAATACCAAATGCCAACTTATGCTACTCATAGAGGAAAATTAGGCAAGAACCAATAAAAACTTTACAAGGAGACATTGATAACAGTGATGATTTTGAGTTCAGAACAACTCTCAAATCCTCAATTTGATGAACCAAACAAAATCTGCAGTGATTCTGAGATGACAATTTCACATTTTTTTAAACATAAGATAACCTTTGCTATTGTGGAATTTTTTTGTTGTGGTTGTTGATGTGGTACCTCATATCCACATGGAACCCTAAGAAGCTGTCATGTCACCTCTCGAACCACCTCAGTTTGGCCAATCATAGTTTATCATCCTCTCTTTCTCTCTCTTATGATCTTTGTAGTCACCCTTCCCTCTCTTTCATCTTTCTTTCTTTTGTTCTATTTTCATCTTATTTTTACTCTATCCTCACTTATGCTTGACAATCCACAAAACATCATCTCATTAACCCCACACTGACAATAGGTCCCATCTTGCTCCTTTATACCTAGTGCACATGTTTCCATTATAGAACTAAGATCAATGATGGGGATCCTTTTTGGACTACCGAGATGCACCTAATTTAAACCAATCAAACTTGATCACGCACTTAATAAAAAAATGGAGTACGTGATAAGATCAATTTTTGTTAGAAAATGCAAGAGTTTGAGGTAAAGGGAGGTTATATTTGTAGGAATTTATAGGGTAAGTTCCTCAGATAGAACACCAAAGGACACCACTCACAAACATATCACAGATCAATACACCAGTATTCTTGACGTGGTTAAAACCCTCAAAGAGGGAAATAGTCCACAGCCTGAGCCAACACGGCCACTTCAGGCAATTTATTAATAAAAGAATGAAAATTTACATAAGCTTCTCTCATGAACGGTTACCCTACAAATGACCCTCCATGCTATTTAAATAGAGATCATGGACCAATTGGGTGTTAAGCCACGGATCAAGTGTCGGTAATACCGAGGAGAGAATGAACCGTTGGATCACTTCATGTCTAGAACATATCGTGACCATCAGATTGTAAGTTACAAAAGTACATAGTAAAGAAACACACTTTACCTAACTCTACACTAGACCAAGTTATACTTAACTATTTCCTATGTGTCGAGATATCCTAACATACCCCCTTAAGAACAAATTGGGACAGGATTGAAGGATGTACAAATATGACACAATAGGAGAAGGAAGGAGGCATTAGAGCCTCTCCCCCCTTAGTGACAACTTCCTAAACTCCAACCATAAATCAAAGTTTAGTAAACTCCGCTTTTTTGAGAGCCTTTGTAAAGATGTCTACAACTTGATCATTTGTAGAACAATATTGCACTTCAAGAACATGGTCATGAATGAGATTTCTGATGAAGTGCATGTGTAGTTCAATGTGTTTGCTGTGCTGATGTTGAACTGGATCTTATCATAGTTGAATGGCACTTTGATTATCACACTAAAGTGTAGTCGGATGCTGCTACTGAAAGCCAAACTCTGACAGGATCTTACGAAGCCACAGGGCTTCCTTACTAGCTTCTACGGCATCACAATACTTTGTTTCTATTGAAGAAAGAGAAATGGCACTTTTTTTCTTGCAAGCCCATGCAATAGGTCCTGAACCAAGAGTGAACACATAACCTGTAGTAGACTTCCGATCATCAGGGTCACTAGCCCAATTAGAATCAGTGAAACCAACCGGTAGAGGAGATGCTTCTGCATTGTAATGAATCCCAAACTGAACTGTACCTTGAACATAATGAAGTATTATTTTAGCTACTTTCCAATGACTTTCATGTGGGTTTTGCATAAACCGAGAAATAAGGCCAACAACAAAGGAAATGTCAAGACGAGTATGCGTCAGATACAAAATTTTTTCCTACAAGTTGACGGTATAAGGTAGCATCAACTTCAGGGGAAGTACAAGTGACTAAAATTTTGGCTCCAAACTGAAAGGGAGAAGGGGATGGCTTACAGTCTTCCATGTGAAAATGGCGTAGAAGATCACATGCATACTTGGACTAGGAAAGGGAAATACCTTCCTTGGATTGCAAGACTTGAAGACCAAGAAAATAATGTAAGTGTCCTAAGTTTGTCATTTCAAACTTATTTTTAAGGCTATACTTCACATGGTTTATAAGGTTGGGATCACTACCAGTAAGGATAAGATCATAAACATAAAGAACAAAAATGATAAGAGACTTGCCCACTTTCTTGGTGTAGACAGTATTGTTAGAATGACACCTAGAAAAGCTAGTTTCTAAAATAAAGCTATCCATTTTGGCATACCAAGCCCGAGGGGCTTGCTTGAGACCATAAAGGGATTTCTTAAGCCAACATACAAGGTTGGAGTCTGTTTGTATAAATCCAATAGGTTGTTCCATATAGATTTCTTCATGCAAGTCCCCATGCAAGAAGGTAGAATTAACATCCATATGATGGACTTCCCATTTGAAAGAGGTAGCAAGGGAAAGAACAAGGCGGATAGAGTTAATTTTGGCAACAAGGGAGAAGGTTTCAATATAGTCAATGCCTTCAACTTTTGAAAAACCCTTAGCAACAAGACGAACTTTATGTTTATCAACTTTTCTACTTGGTCCATACTTGGTTCTGTAAACCCATTTGCATCTAACAATTTTTCGTCTCTTTGGAAGATGAACAAGATCCCATGTATCATTTGCCAATAATGAATGATATTATTCATTCATAGCTGCATCCCAATCTGGATGGCCTGAAGCTTCTGCAAAGGTGTCAAGATCATAATTTGTTGAATCTTGAGTCAGTAAAGAAGAGGCTCTATCGAACTGAGAACATGTACATCTCTGATCTTTAGGATCACCGACAAGAGCACTTGCTGCATCCCAAGTAGCATAGACCCATTTTGGAAGCTAAGGAGCTGAAGGAGGATCCTGAGAAGGTGGGGGAGGATTGTCATCCTCAATGTCATCATCTGAAGAAGAAATATTTTCAGAAGTAGAATGGATAGAGAGGTGGCACATTCGTGAACTAGGCTCGTAGGCCGATATATTTTCATCAAAATTTACATCTCTTCTAATGATAACATTTTTGGACTTAAGTGGAATAAGTCTATTGTTGTGTTGTGTTATATTCTTTCCACGTAGTTGTTGAGCCTCAACCTTGCACTCATTTACCTGTCCTCCCAACAGCTTTTCCCTATTCACTTCTCCCTTCTGACATCATTTCCTCCATCAACTTGTTCAATTCATTGCATTATATGTCTTTTTAACATGATTTGTTGACTGTGCTAATGATTGACTGTTTGTTTAGAATTTTGGTACATGTTCAGCAATTCTGCAGCCGTTCTGCAATTCCGCAGCTACTCAGCAATTCCGCAGCTGTTCAGAGATTCCGTAGCCTTTTTGTTGTTTGCTATACTCCACGTGTCTTCTCCAGGAACGGGCCACATGGGCACGTTGGTATGAATGTATACATGGTTCGTATGCTATTGGTTGGGCCAAATCAGTCACGTATGCCCCCGGTCAACGCAGGAGTACCCACGGTCAAACAGTTAAGTTCCAGACGGTGGCACGGATCTGCGTGAGCAACTGAGACACGGAACCACAGCTGGCACTTCCTCCACGCCACAAAGACAGCAAGGGACAGGATCTAACCATAGATTTACTCCCCATGATGACCGTTTCCTCCAAACGTGCATGGAGTTGCATGCGTGTTGCTGCGTAGTTAATTAGTTAAGACTGTAGTTGCTTAGTTTACGCAGAGGACAGTTTGTCCCTGTGCCTATAAATAAAGCGTTTTCCAACGCTTAGAGATTAGCTTTTTTATATTGTAATTGCTGTAATTGTTTTGGTTATCAAACTCTGTTTTAGAAGACTGTTTCTACAGCACTTTTTGACTGTATTTTGACATGCTGATTTAATATAAGAAGATTGTTTCTGCTCATCTCTGCGTAGCTGATCTTTAGCTGGTTGAGTGGATGGAGGGCCCCCATCTACCACAACCTATGTACAGTAGCATTTAACTTTATTTTCCTGCCTTTCTTTGTTTTCATTTTCACATGTACAATAATGTATAGTTTGATTTCTGCAGTTTTTCATTTCTTTGAACATGTATAATAATGTACAGTTTGATTTCATGCCTTTACACTTCCAGCACTTTTCAGAACTGATCAGTTTGTTTATGCAGGTGTGTTAGGAGCCCAGGATAGTGTGTTTTTATTTCTTTTTATCACTGGTGGTATTTGAAGTTGTCTTGTCTTAGCTGCTGATTTTTACCTTGCTTACGCAGTTTCATTGCTAGTTTACTTTATCAAGTTTTTGACAAGTTGCTTACTAACCTTTTGATGGTCTTCTCATCATAATTGTCTAACCTTTATTGGACCAAAATATCATTGAGTGGCAGCTTGGTTTGATTAGCTTTTTGACTCATATTACTGATTCCTTCTTAACTGTTTTTCACATGAACAATTGCAGCTAGAGGCAGAGTGTTAAGAAAGAATGAAGTGTTATGATTTGTCATTTAAGTTAAAGTAGTGTTTTTCACTTTCCATTGAGTTAACATAGATGCTATTTTTGTTCTTATCAGCAGCATAGATAGTGGACTAGTGCCATTAGTCACTTTGTTTAATGCTTTGCTTTCATTTGAAGTTTCAATTCCATTGCAAGTCACTTTTCAAGCTTTCTCTTTAAAAAGTTCTAGAAGCATTTAGAAACCACCATATGCACACACACGCACTCATTTGTTTATAAATCCATCACTCCATCTTAAGAAGTTAAATCAACCACAAAAACGACAAAAAGAACTAGGAAAGGTTACTTAAGTACATACTGTACATCTCACTTCATCAGCTTACGAGCCCCGGGTTGACAATTAATAATAGCAATTTAGACAACACTAAATTGACCAAACATTTTGGCGCCGTTGCCGAGGAAGTGAAATTAGGTAGCCAATTCTAAAAAAATTAAGAAAATTTCAAGAAAGGGAAATTGATAACTTCTCAAAGTATGCTCTCCTCTTGCACCCAAAAGTGATCTGGAGGATCAGAAAAGAGAAAGTTATTGGTTTAATAGTTTCTTAAGTATGCTCTCTTCTTGCACCTAGAGTGACCTGGAAGATCAGAAAAAGAATTATTAGCCTGACTTGAAGGGAAATATAAAAAATGACATGCATAGAGCTAGAGATTCTAGGGGAAGGATTTTAGCTAGAGCCAAGAGTTCGATTTTTACAAGTCCATCTACTTCAAGGGATAGACAAGAGACACCTCCCTTATCTCCAACTGACACTCCTAGCCCTAGGGTTCCCGGAATTCAAGAAGCAGGAGTCGACTCTCCCATACCTTCCATCGAATCTGAAAGAGATCCTTTCCTTCTTTCTCCCGAGAGGCAAATTATAATTGAAGAAGTAGAAACACCTGAAGAAGAAGGAGGGAATCCTTCTCATACACCCTTAGTAGAAGAACCAGAAGACTCTGAAGTCTCTGGGGAAACTACCATGGCAGAGGAAGAAGCACCTGGATTTGGTAGAGGTAGAGGTAGAGGAGGAGGAGGAAACAATGGAGGAGGTAGAGGTAATATTGGAGGAAATAGGGATGGGGATAACTCATTCGGATTACCTATAGTTGATGAGGATTCCCGAGCCACCATGAAGAACATCTCACCATCTGTCCTCCCGAACTTTCATGGATCAAGGAATGAGGACCCTGAAACATTCTTATTTGAGTTTGAAGTCGTATGTAGAACTTATGACTATTTGGATGACACTCAAAAACTCAAATTGTTCCCTTCCACATTGAAAGGACAAGCTTTGAAATGGTTCATGGGGTTAGTCACTCAATCCATTAGGTCTTGGAATGATATGAAACAAACATTTTTGGATAGGTACCTGGACTATTGTATGCCCACCAATCACAAGGATGAGGTATTTAAAATGGTACAAAGAGAAGATGAGAATTTGGAGGAATTGATTGAAAGATTTCAGTATAATTTGAAAAGAGAAAAAATGAGTAACTTGGATGAAGAGACCTTGAAAGCCCTATTACTAAAAGCCATTAGAGATGAATGGATAGATCTTTTGAATATGATGGGGAAGGGAGATATATCTCAGCTTCCACTTTCTGATATAGCAGAATTATGTGTCCATCTCTCAAGGGGCAAATCAAAAACTCAAAAAGGGCTTAGAGATCCTTCTCTCCTCAGAGCAAATAAATCTGCAACTGGATCAGTAAGTAGGGCTGAGATCGGCAATATGCTTGATGAATTCAAAACTGACATCTTAGGGAGTCTGAGTGAACAATTAGACACCCTTAAAATCCACAATAAACAGAAAGCAGAAGCCGAGGCCTTGGCCATCTTTTGCCCGAAATGTAGGAAGAAACATGCTTTAAGGGAATGTCCCTTGGAAACAAAAGTTGTGGAAACATGTGTAATTTTCTCAGAAAACCATGAGACCAAGGATTGTCCTTCAATCCCAGGGCTCAAAGCAGTCTTTCAAGAAGATCCAAATACACTTGAATCTCTCTGTTTTGTTGCAAGGAGACCTTGGCAGGGGCAACAAAATCAAGGGTTTAACAACTCTATGAATTTTCAACCCCAACCAAATTGGAATCCTTGGCAACAACCTTGGCCTCAACCTCAAAATCCTTTTCAATCATGGATGCAAAGCATGCAAAATCCTTATGGGAGATTTGCTCAATTCTATAAATATCCTCCATCTTTTCAGAATCAGCAAGCTCCACAACTTCCAAATCAAAGTCAACAACTATCATTGCCATTCCCTCAACAACAACCTTCTCCACAAAATCAAAATTCTCAACTCTTGCTCCAATCCCAACAAAAGTCAAATCAACTTCCTTCTCAGCCATTGCCAAACCCCAATAATAGGAACCCTCAAAATGCTTACATGATGGAAGGTCAACCATTCCCTACCTATATGATTGTTCCTCTCAATGAAGTACAACTCAGATCAGGTAGAATCTTAGATCCACCTTCTATAAATGTTCAACAACCAAGCATTTCTGAGGAAGAATCTCTTAGAGCTAATAAGGGTTCTGAAGCATCCCTTCAACACCCAAACACTCAAAAAGAAAAAGAAAAAGAAAAAGAATCAACCCCCACAACTCCCATAGTTGAGCAACCTACATCTTCATCCACACCTCCTTTTCCTGAAAGGTTACAAATCGACAAAGGAGTGGAAAAGCAAATTTGGTTGCCTGGCTATAATTTTCTAGATGAATTGAAGAATGTCTGTATCAAGATTCCCCTGTTACAAGCCATTAAAGAGGTTCCCATTCTAGCAAAAACAATAAAGGAGTTGAGCCTTAAAAGACCAGGAAGGAAACCAAGAGATACCAGAAGGATCCACCTGGTAGGAAAAATTGCAGACATTATGATGGGAAAGATTACCATGCAGAAATATGTAGACCCCCGTAGTCCAATTGTCAAAACACATATCAATGGGGTAGAAATACCAAATACTTTGATTGATTTAGGGGCTGCTATCAACATTATGAGTAGACAGACCATGGACCAGTTAAAACTTCCTAACCTTCTCTTTACACCTACTTTACTACAGCTTGCAGATAGATCAATCATTAAACCTGATGGTGTATTGGAAGACATTCCAGTCTCCCTAGACTCTTGGGAATATCCAGTTGATTTTATGATTTTAACTCCCAAGAAAAATCTAGGAGGACACCCTCTTATTTTAGGAAGACCTTGGCTAGCCACAGCTGATGCTTTCATAAGTTGTAGGTCTGGGGATATGTATATTTCTGATGGCAATTCAACAAAGAAGTTCAACCTGTATCCTCCAGCGAAAGCAATTACAGAAATAGGAGATAATGAGTGGGTTGATGATGAAGATACTATACAACCTGTCTTTACCTTTTCTGAGATTAGTGAAGATAGCCAAATTCTAAATACATTAGAAAATTTTGAACCATCTTCAGAATATGACTCTACACAATTTCAGTTGGATTCTGACATAGAGTGTCTATCATCTAGACAAATGTCTCTTTTCTCTATGGAAGAATTTGGTAGTTCTGCCATTGAGATCTTTCCAGGAAAGACATTAAACATTAACAAAAACTTGGCAAAATCCCAACAGGAAGAGCTAACCAAAGTCTTACAAAGACATTCTACTGCTTTTGCATGGGAGTATACCGACATGAAAGGTATTGACCCTAAGACTTGCATTCATCACATCTACATTGAGGAAAACAGTAGACCAATCAGACAACCTCAAAGAAGGATGAATCCAAATCTTAGGGAGATAGTGAAAGAAGAGCTCCAGAAGTTACTCAATGTAAACTTCATTTACCCTATTTCAGATAGTCAATGGGTTTCTCCCTTGGTTATAGTACCTAAAAAGAATGGTAAATGGAGGGTTTGCATTGATTACAGAGAATTAAACAAAGCAACCTTGAAGGATCACTTTCCTTTGCCCTTTATTGATCAAGTATTAGATACTTTAGCAGGTAAAAAGTTTTTCTCATTTTTGGATGGTTTTAGTGGTTACAATCAAATTCAGGTAGCACCTGAAGATCAAGACAAAACCACATTTACTTGTCCTTGGGGAACTTTTGCTTACCGAGTACTTCCTTTTGGATTATGCAATGCACCCGCTACATTTCAAAGGGCTGTACTAGGAATCTTTTCAGATCTAATTCATGATTGTGTAGAGGTATACATGGATGATTTCACAGTTTATGGTAACACATTTGAAGAAGCATTAGAAAATTTGGAAAAAGTTCTAATTAGATGTAAAGAAACAAATCTTTCATTAAGTCATGAAAAGTGTTTTATGATGTTTACTGAAGGAAATGTTTTAGGACATCATATTTCAGGAGATGGAATTAAAGTTGATAGATCCAAAGTGGAAGTCATCTCCAAGTTACCTGTTCCAAATTGCCAGAAAGATGTTAGAAGTTTTCTTGGGTTTACTGGATATTATAGAAGATTTATTGAAAACTTCACTAAGATAGCATCTCCTCTTTTCAAATTACTTACCAAAGACTGTGAGTTCAAATGGGATCCTGAATGTCAGTCTGCCTTTGAAACTTTAAAGACTAGAATATCTGAAGCACCCATTTTGAGAGGGCCAAATTGGAAACTCCCTTTCCACATTTCTACTGATGCTTCAGATACAGCTCTAGGAGCTGTTTTGGGACAAAAGGATTTGGTCCCTTATGCCATTTATTACACCAGTAAAAATTTGACTCCCACAGAGTTAAATTACACTATGACTGAAAAAGAATTCTTAGCCGTTGTTCATGCAATCAACAAGTTTAGACACTACCTAACCGGCTATGAAACTTTTATCCATACTGATCACTCTGCAATTAGATATCTCATGAAAAAACCTATTACTAATGGCAGAGTTACAAGATGGCTTTTACTTTTACAAGAATTCAACATTACCGTGTTAGATAGACCAGGAAGACAAAACACAGTAGCTGATTTCTTGTCTAGAATCCAAAACACTAACGAAGATTCTCCTGTAGAGGATAAGTTTCCAGATGAATACTTGTTTGCAGTAACTACCAAGACTCCTTGGTATGCAGATATTGCTAATTATCTAGTTACAGGGAAGCTACCTCCACACTTATTTCCTAATGAGAAAAGGAAAATCATTCAGGAGAGTTCACATTATTCTTGGATTTCTAATGAATTGTTCAAAACAGGGCCAGATTGTATGATCAGAAGATGTGTTCGGGAAGATGAAATGCCTGACATCCTTAAGGCATGTCATGATGAACCATGCGGCAGACACTTTGCTGACAAGAGGACAGCCTATAAAATCCTTTCTTTAGGATATTATTGGCCTTCTCTCTTTAAAGATGAAAAGCAGTATGTTAGAAGGTGTGACAGCTGCCAAAGAGTTGGGAGACCAACTCCTTCAAATGAAATGCCACTACAGCCACAGGTATGCATCGAACCCTTTGAGAAATGGGCTCTAGATTTCGTTGGACCTATTAATCCACCATCTAAGCAAAAGAAGTACATATTGGTTTGCACTGATTATGTTACTAAGTGGGTAGAAGCCAAGGCATTGCCTTCTGCCACTGAAAATTCAGTTGTTCAATTTCTTTTTGAGGATATTTTTACTCGTTTTGGTGTCCCAAGAGAAATTGTGACAGATCAGGGAAGCCAATTTACATCTAAATTGATGGAGAAGCTGATGGAGGAATACAAAATCAAGCACAGAACATCTACTCCATACCATTCGCAATCAAATGGTCAAGTGGAATCTACAAATAAAGTCCTTGAAGGCATTATCACCAAGACTGTTCATCTTCATAGAAGAGATTGGGCGGAAAGGCTTCCTGAAGCCTTATGGGCCTATAGAACTACATGGAGGAACACAACAGGACACTCTCCCTATGAACTTGTTTATGGGAAAGAAGTCCTGCTCCCCATTGAGTTCCAAATCAAGACCTTCAAGATGGCAGTTCAATTGGGGATGAGCCTATCAGAAGCTCAAAAACACAGAATGGACCAGCTAAATGAGCTAGATGAAATAAGACAAGATGCAATTCTAAGGACCGATCTAGTTCAACACTAAAGAACTAAGTGGCATGATCGACACATCAAAGAAAGAAAGTTTCAGAAGGGAGATTGGGCACTATTGTCTGATTCCAAGTTTAAGGACTTCAAAGGAAAATTTCAAACTCATTGGCTTGGGTCATATGAGATTGATGAAGTCTTTAAAAATGGAGCAGTTCGAGTAAAGACCATTGATGAGCTTCAGACTCCTCTCATTGTGAATGGCCATAGATTGAAAGTCTACCACAAGCCACTCCCAAGAGAGGAATTTGTTAAAATGTTCCAAGAAGATTCTGCAATGAGGCTGGTGGAGAAGAATTCTTCTCCTCCATCAGCCTAGTTTTTGTTCCTTTCAGTCGAAAAAAAAAAAAAAAAAAAAAAAAAAAAAAAAAAAAAAAAAAAAGAAAATCTCTTGTATAAGCCTGAAAACCAATCTTGGATTGGCAGTCTTATGCAGAAAATATGAAGTGAAAATCAGGGTCACCTGACACTTTATATTTTCCAAAAAAAAAAATCTCTCTCTTTTTCTGTCCATCTCATCCATCTCATCATTTTCATTCCACTTCATTTTCTTCCAGTCCATTCATTCCATCTCATTTTCACCAATAAAGTCCCTCTCAGGACTATTCCATTCAGTCAAGTTGTTTTAATCCTCTTTGTGCAGGCAGAAAAGTGTTGCTGCAATTTCCACAGCTAGGAGCCAATTCCGCAGCTGATATCAAGATTCTGCAGCTAATACACTCTGTTCCTGCAACAAAAACAAACTCTGTTTCAAAAAAAAAAAATCTGCAGTCAAAAGCACCAGCATCATTAAAGAGCAAGGACACATGGCATATACAAAGGCAGCAATCAATCAAAGGTTAGCATCACAATTAGCAAAGGGATCAAAATGCAAAATACATGAAGGTATGTTCTAAATTTCTAACTAACAGTTATATCATTTATGTATGGTTTTCGGATTATGGTAGGAGGCACGTAATGTAATGATTGACAAGACCCCCGTCCACTCCTCATAATCCTCATCCATTATGCTGCGTAATCCACCTCACCACCTTCCTAACGGTTCCCTAATTGCTGTTGATTTGAACTTAATACGGCCTGCTCTCTCTCATTAATTCTTCATACCAAAGTGACGTGTACTGTTGTACCACGGCTCTCCAGTTGATCATTCCGCAGCCAAGTGTACGCAGCCACCCGACGTTCAGGGATTTGGCCGTTGTATCCTCTACCCATAACTCCGCTTCTCGCATGCATAACCTCATTTTCGCATTGTTATCTACGCCCTCACCATTTTCACTCTCGGTTTCATTCACTACTCTGTTTCACCGTGAACATACTCTGTTCTATTTTCCTCACCTCTCCGCTCAAAACCCTGACCACCAGTCTCGTAATTGCATTACGGCCATTCTGTTGTAGCCGTAATACCCACCGCTGAGCATTCTGTTGTAGCCGTAATACCCACTGCTGAGCACTGTTTTTCCCGTATAGCTCTCTTCCCAGTATTCAAACAACGCTATCAGAGCAGCAAGAGAGCTGGTAACCGAAATGGGAAAGTTATTAAGAGCAGAGCCGGAAGGTTCTAAGTTTCTAGACGGTTACCCACAAACGAAGAATGCCCTGCAGAAGGCCAAGTGGTTAAAATTTATTCAGAAGTTCAAAGGATATCACAAGGAAGTTACCAAGGCCTTTGCTCGATCGTTTGATGGAAAAACAAATACTGTGGAGATTGGAGACCTACAATTCACTGTCACAGAGAGCAGCTTGGCTCAAGCAACTGCTTTGCCTCGTACTGGGGAACGTTGGTTCAAAAATTGAACTGTTGAAGGCCAAGAGTGGAAGAACATGTTGAAAAATCTAGGTATGGATACCACTATCTTCACCAAAGGAATACCTGTAAGTGTCATTAAAAAGGAATGGACTGCCTTACTTTTGCTAGTTCAGAAATTTTTAAGATGTGAAGGTAGATTTGGTATAATGTATGTTTATCATACAAAGATAATGATGCATTTTATGGGTGAACATACCATCAATCTTCCTTATTTCTTGCTAGCTAGTCTAAGAAAAATGAGTGCCTCTGTTCAGAAACACGTGGGAAACATTGAGCCCCACCTATATCACCATGGACTCATTAAAATCTTGATTGAGGAGCAGTTAAAAATTAGAAAGGATACATGGGAGAAATTCCTTGTTAGAAACCATTTTCAAGAGGCAGCAGAAGCCTCTAGTAGCTCTCCTAGGGTACCAAAAAGAAGTAGAAGAAAAGGGAAAGAAATGGTTACCCAAGAAGAGACTGCTGCCCAAGACACTACTGTAGAAGTTGAAGAAACTGCCCAAGAAATTGTTACAAAAACTCTTCAAGAAATTGCCCAAGAAACTGTTCAAGAAACTATTCAAAAGGAAAATAAAAAGGGAAGCAGAACAAAAAGACAAAAGGGGGATAAAGGGAAAGCCATTTTGCAAGAGTCATACCCTTCACCTGAACCCTCAAGTGAAGAAGATACCCAAACATTAGCTCATAGGCTTGCTCAGCTTCATGAAACTTCCATCTTCAAAAAGAAACAAAAGCAAAAACAGCAAGAACCAAAAAGTTCTAACCTGCCAGTAAGAAGAAGCAGTAGACTTATAGAGAAGAAGAGTGTGACTAAAAAGAAACAGTCCCATTTCATTGATTTGGGCACACCTGAGAAGACTCCAATTCGGCTAGCTATTGAGCTAAGTCCTCCAAGAGAAGAAAGTCCTTTCCAGCAAGAGAGAGAAAGCAGTTTTCAAGGATTTGAAGTTAGGCCAAGAAAAACACCTGACATTGACCCTGTCCAGCAGGAGGCATATGATTATTTGGAAACATTAGAGCAATCTGTTGCTGGTCCTAGTACTGTCTTGCCCCTTGAACAACAGGTTCAATCTTTGAAGCAAGAAGTATTTGAGCTAGAGGTCCTAAACCGCCACATCAAACAGGAAAACGAAGCATTGAAAGAACAGAGAAACGTGGACAAGATGATCCACGATAACACAATGCTTCATTTGGGTCTTTGGCAAAGAAAGAACAGGAAATTGAAGAGGAAATGCAAGAAATTAAGCAGGGCCTTGATCAACTTGAAATTCAGGTGCTTGGTTAGGAAACCAAGAACAAATTTGGCAACAGGAAGGAAAAGGAGAAGGTTGGATGTCTTGGCAGAGGCATCTGAACATGTGAACTGAAAGATTATGACAAAATTTTGGTTGCATGAGGACATGCAACACCCTCGCAGTGGGGGTATGTTGAGCCTCAACCTTGCACTCATTTACCTGTCCTCCCAACAGATTTTCCCTATTCACTTCTCTCTTCTGACATCATTTCCTCCATCAACTTGTTCAATTCATTTCATTATATGTCTTTTTAACATGATTTGTTGACTGTGCTAATGATTGACTGTTTGTTTAGAATTTTGGTACATGTTCAGCAATTCCGCAGCTACTCAGCAATTCCGCAGCTGTTCAGAGATTCTGCAGCCTTTTTGTTGTTTTCTATACTCCACGTGTCTTCTCCAGGAACGGGCCACATGGGCACGTTGGTATGAATGTATACATGGTTCGTATGCTATTGGTTGGGCCAAATCAGTCACGTATGCCCCCGGTCAACGCAGGAGTACCCACGGTCAAACAGTTAAGTTCCAGACGGTGGCACGGCTCTGCGTGAGCAACTGAGACACGAAACCACAGCTGGCACTTCCTCCACGCCACGAAGACAACAAGGGACAAGATCTAACCATAGATTTACTCCCCATGATGACCATTTCCTCCAAACGTGCACGGAGTTGCCTGCGTGTTGCTGCGCAGTTAATTAGTTAAGACTGTAGTTGCTTAGTTTACGCAGAGGACAGTTTGTCCCTGTGCCTATAAATAAAGCGTTTGCCAACGCTTAGAGATTAGCTTTTTGATATTGTAATTGCTGTAATTGTTTTGGTTATCAAACTCTGTTTTAGAAGACTGTTTCTACAGCACTTTTTGGCTGTATTTTGACATGCTGATTTAATATAAGAAGACTGTTTCTGCTCATCTCTGCGTAGCTGATCTTTAGCTGGTTGAGTGGATGGAGGGCCCCCATCTACCACAACCTATGTACAATAGCATTTAACTTTATTTTCCTGCCTTTCTTTGTTTTCATTTTCACATGTACAATAATGTATAGTTTGATTTCTGCAGTTTTTCATTTCTTTGAACATGTATAATAATGTACAGTTTGATTTCATGCCTTTACATTTCCAGCACTTTTCAGAACTGATCAGTTTGTTTATGCAGGTGTGTTAGGAGCCCGGGATAGTGTGTTTTTATTTCTTTTTATCACTGATGGTATTTGAAGTTGTCTTGTCTTAGCTGCTGATTTTTACCTTGCTTACGCAGTTTCATTGCTAGTTTACTTTATCAAGTTTTTGACAAGTTGCTTACTAACCTTTTGATGGTCTTCTCATCATAATTGTCTAACCTTTATTGGACCAAAATATCATTGAGTGGCAGCTTGGTTTGATTAGCTTTTTGACTCATATTACTGATTCCTTCTTAACTGTTTTTCACATGAACAATTGCAGCTAGAGGCAGAGTGTTAAGAAAGAATGAAGTGTTATGATTTGTCATTTAAGTTAAAGTAGTGTTTTTCACTTTCCATTGAGTTAACATAGATGCTATTTTTTTTCTTATCAGCAGCATAGATACTGGACTAGTGCCATTAGTCACTTTGTTTAATGCTTTGCTTTCATTTGAAGTTTCAATTCCATTGCAAGTCACTTTTCAAGCTTTCTCTTTAAAAAGTTCTAGAAGCATTTAGAAACCACCATATGTACACACACGTACTCATTTGTTTATAAATCCATCACTCCATCTTAAGAAGTTAAATCAACCACAAAAACGACAAAAAGAACTAGGAAAGGTTACTTAAGTACATACTGTACATCTTACTTCATCAGCTTACGAGCCCCGGGTTGACAATTAATAATAGCAATTTAGACAACACTAAATTGACCAAACAGTAGTTAACAGGGGGTTTGAGGGGCACCCGTAACCCCACTTTATGGGTTCTGGGGCAGCGCCCCGGAAAATTTTAGTTTTGGACCCTATGTTAGGTTGGGCAGACCCACCTATGATTTTGTGCATGATTTTCGCACATGTTTTTTGGACGCGATGGTTTTCGGTCCATGGTATTAGATGGTTCGACATGTATAAATATGTATTATAACATTGAAAGGAACATAATGAAAAATCAAGCTGGTAGTCCCAGTTTTGGGATCCAGGGGAAAATCTCTATGTATATTTGTTTTATGTGTTCTGCTCTCGCATTATTTTATTTTCTATGTTTTAGAATTCATATGCAAGTAATTTCTGTATAGGGTTAAAAACTACATTTGGTATCAGAGCAGATTTGGCTTCAAGGGGATGCCTTTGTTGCTGAGGGGTTTCGCTCGGGCCTGTGGTAGACCCTGTTCAGTGGGAGATCTGCGAGATCGATTCTGGTGGTGAAAGAAGATGGTGAGTAGTGGAAAGATAGAGATCGAGAAATTTAATGGTCAGAGTTTTGAGTTGTGGAAACTCAAGATGGAGGATTTGTTGGTGGATAAAGATCAGTGGATCATGGTAGATCTGGGTACTAAACCAACGGGAGTGTCTGATGAAGAATGGAAGAAGTTGGATCGGAAGGTAAAGAGCACAATACGATTGTGTGTCTCAGATTCAGTATTGCTGAATGTATCAGGGGAAGCTACAACAAAGGCTTTGTGGGACAAGTTAGGGACTTTGTACCAATCTAAGTCTCTGGTGAATAAACTATTCCTGTGGAAAAAGCTGTATAACCTGAGGATGAAAGATGGAGACTCGGTGACAGAGCATCTGAATGCATTTAATACTGTGGTAAGTCAGTTAGCATTTATTGGTATTAAAATTTCAGATGAAGATAAGTGCATCAGTTTTTTGTGTTCTCTACCAAATTCATGGGATAGTCTGGTTATTGCAATAGGTAGCAATGTAACTGCCTTGTAGTTTGATGAAATAGTCTCAGCCTTGCTGACGGAGGAGATGAGACGGAAAAATATGGAGAGCCAAAATGGTGATGCCTTGTCTGTACGAGGACGGTCCTAGAACAGAAACAAAAATAAGTCATCGAGTGGGAGATCTAAATCTAGAGGGAGATCTAAATCTCCAAGAAAACCTGTAAAGGTGATGTGTTGGAAATGCGGAAAGGAAGGACACTTCAAAAGGGACTGTAAATCTAAAGCTCCTGACAAAGGAAAGGGATCTGATGAGGCTCCTTCTGCAGAGGTGAAAACCACCTCAAATGAAGGTGGGGATGTGTACTTGGCTTCTTCAAGTACACATGTAGATCATGAGGCATGGTTAATTGACTCAGGTGCATTCTTTCACTTCACTTCCCATAGAGAGTGGTTCTGTGAGTATGAGAAATATGATGGTGGTGATGTCTTCTTGGGGGATGATAGGAAGGCTAGAATCATTGGTCGTGGAAAAGTAAAGTTGAAGCTGCAAGGTGGAAGGGTTAGAACACTTCCGGGTGTTCTACATATTCCTGCATTAGCCAGAAATCTGATTTCTATTAGTAAGCTGGATGATGCTGGTGTAAAAATAGTGTTCGAGAGGGATAGCTGCAAGATGGTTCAGAGAGAGCTGGTATTGGTGCAGGGAGTTCGGATTGGAACTCTGTACAAGCTGCAAGGTAGCACTATTGTTGATGGGTGTAATAGTCCTGAAAGTGGAGCAGAAAATCTAGTAGTCTCTGGAGAAAAGACCATGTTGTGGCATCAAAGGCTTGGACATATTGGAGAGAAGGGCCTTCGAATACTTCATGGTAAAGGTATGAGTAATAGCTCTCTGGATTTTGATTTCTGTGAAAATTGTGTATACGGGAAGTAGAATCGGGTGAGTTTCCCCTCTGGTGGTAAGAGGGCGAAACATATATTAGAGCTTTTGCATAGTGATGTGTTTGGACTTGTGAAGATTCCATCACTGGGTAAGTCTGTGTACTATGTGTTAGAGCCTAGATTTGCCTCACGCTGAAAAGACAAGGTTCTAGGTCCACATCAAACCACGCTCAGCCTCGTAGCTAGCCCTACGAGGACAGGAGAGGGTTCTCTCCGGGTCAATCTCAGTGAAAGATGATCTATGGGGCTTGAGATGACTGAAATATAAACTAATTTTAGGCTAGGTATGAAGTACAAGGATTTGTTTTGAGTTTTTGGGGGTTTTGTTGGAAAAAAGGGACAGGCAAATTTTGGGTCTGGGGATGAGGCCTAGTTTTTGAAGAGTTCTGATTGGGGCAAGGAAGGCAATCATTTTGATGCTTTGGATTGAATGAATGGATGGATCAGACCAGTGAGGGGCTAAGGAGGGCAAGAATGTCTCAAGAGTCCTCCTCAAACAGATGAAAACATGTAAAATTAAACAAAATTATAGGCAGAGCACAACAGCCCAATGAATTCTACCTTAATCACTCATTTGTTTAATTGCAGAATACAAGAGAAGGAAAAATGATACACATAAACATCAGTGAACTTACAAATACATAGAGAAACACACCATCAAAACATAGAGCCACATGGATCCCAACAAGTGCTACAGAACCCTGGTCTTTCCTTAGCCAAAAATGCAGAAAATGAAATGTATAATGGAGTGCTAAGCAATCCCAAGTATCCAACCATGCTAATGATTGAAAGATCACAAGATATAGGCAAGCCTAACTCCTTCCCATGCCTCTAGGCGTTGAGCTCATCATTCTAGGAGCTGTTTGAACCAATTCTAAACAAGGAACTGAAATCTAGGTAGTCAAACAACTTACCCCTATATGCTAGGAAACTGATCCATTCATTTAATTTTCATGAATGAATCCTATAGAAAAAGTAAAAATGTGCCAATATTACATCATGGTTATCAAATTACATCATGAAAGGTCAAGAGTAACATCAAGAAGCAAAACTGGTCAAAACTGGGTGAATTTCTGAGCTGAACAGTGAAAAATAGGCAAAAATCCTCTATGCATTGCGCCTGATTCTCTATGTGTCGCGCCACTTTGGATCTGATTTTGAGGCACTTCCTGAAGTCCAAATTGAGCCCAAGTGTGCTTGTTGGAAAGACCTACCTGTCTACTTTCCAACCCAAGTGGAATTTTTGAATTTGGATGTCATTTTCCCCTCCAAAACTTCAATCTCCCAAGACTGCTTCCTGTGTGTCAAAATAGGGGTAGTGAGGTCATTTTTGGAGTGTTTTTGACCTCGTGAGGGTTAAAAATTTGCCCAAATTTTTTTTCCATGCACTAGCAACCATGATTTTTCATTCCAAATCTAGAAATGAAAAGTTTTTGCAATTTGGAGCTCCCTAGAAAAAGCGCGCCACGTGGCACGGCGCATAGGGAGGAAAACCCTGTTTTTTTGTGCCAAAATTTGTCAAAATGTCAAAAATTGCTCCAAATTTCTTGAAATTTGTGCTAGACCTTCTCTATCAAGTGTCATGCTGGGCTAAAGAGGCTTCGGCCAATATTCGAAGATGATCATGCTCCTTTTTCCTCTTTTTCTTCCTTATTGCCTTCTTTAATTTTGCCTTTAGATTCCTTATTCGTGCCTTGCAAACCTTGTTCCGTGCCATGTAGTGGAAAGCCATGTGTCTCAACAATGCTTTGTCTCTATCGGCCTTGTCCAGCAGTCTCTCCAAATGGATGTTGACTCTCTCGAGCCAAGACTCTCGGTCGGCATTGATCTCCTGCTCAAGTGAAGTAAAATCCACCCTCCTCCTTTGGGTAGCTTAGTGATTCTCGAATATGTTTGCCACCTCTATGAGGCCTCCTGGGTGCATGTACCTATGTGGGAGAGTCACTTTGGGTCTCCACTTCATAATCAGATGAATGATCGGATGCCATAACTGCTGATAGACAAATTGGCTTGAAGAAACAGGTGCTCATGTGTCAAACTGTGGTATACTGTTTTTATGATGTGCTTGATCTTTGTCACCAAGGGGAAAACAGTGAAACAAGGGACTGTTAGAAGAGGGGAAAACTAGTGGGAAATTTGGGAATGTTGGGATAGACTTAGTTAGGGAAGTATGGGATGTTATGGGAATTTTGTATAGGGTTAGGGTTTGGGGACATTAGGAAATTTGGGAAAGGGAACTTGGGATAGGGGGTGAATGAACTTAAAGGGTAGTGGAACTTAGGGAATAATGAAAACAAGGGACAAATGAGATGAGGGAGTGAACTTGGTGACAAAATAGTGATTTGAAACCCTAGAAGCAAATTTCCTTGAGGTATTTTAAAAGATAGGGTTTGATGTTTTTTTTTAAACCATTACCATCCATCAACCACCATACCCTAGCACAAACTTGGATGAAACAAAAAAAATGGAAGCTCTACCTACTTGTGGAATGAAGAATTTGCAATTTGGAGGAAGATTTCAATGAATTTTAGGATTTTTAGCCTAATGCGCCATGCCTTCCCTATGTGCCGCACCAGTACATTTTTTCACTGAGAAATGCAGCCCAATGCGCCACGCCTTCCCTATGTGCTGCGCCAATGTATTTTTGCACTGAGAAATGCAGCCCAATGCGCCGCGCCTTCCCTATGCATAGCGCTTTTTCCAAGAGACGTTTGGAGGCCTTCTCGATGTCCAAATTAGAAACGGGATAGCTCGTTGGAAAGGTATTTGAGTCTAATTTCCAACCCAATTTGAATTTTTCAATTTGGAGCTCATTTTCCTTGTCAAAAGTCAAATATTTCAATACTGGTCAAAATGTGCCAAATGAGGCTGCCTCAAGGCAGAGTGGTATTGCAATCAACTTTTGAAGGTCTTCCTCAACTCCAAATTGAGCTCATGATAGCTCATTGGAAATATATTTGTGTCTAGTTATCATATGACTCCTCACGCAAGTCATTTGGCCAACCAAGCTAGGAGAAAACTTGATTTTCCCAAGGTCACTTCAGAGGTGCATCAATTCTCCCGAGGGAACTGTATTTTTGACATTTCTCTAAAACCATGACACCTGTGTAAAAAGTGAAGGAAATATATTTGTGTCTAGTTATCATTTGACTCATCAAGCAAGTCATTTTGCCAACCAAGCTAGGAGAAAACTTGATTTTCCCAAGGTCACGTCAGAGGTGCATCAGTTCTCTCGAGGAAACTGTATTTTTGACATTTCTCTAAAACCATGAAACATGTGTAAAAAGAGAAGGAGGTTTTTCTTCCTTGGCCTATTATGGACAAAAACCTCTCTCAGTTTTCCCTAATTCATCTTTTCTTGCTCAGAAACATCATTTGAGTAAAACCTACCCCAATGTGTGGAACAGGGGATTTGTTGAAATGAAGCGAAATGAAGGGGATAGGGGGCTTCTAAATTCTTGAGGAAATTTTGAGAAGTAGGGAGGGATGTTAGGACATAGGGGAAAGTGGAATTTCAAAGATTTAGTGAGGGGAAGGGGTCCAAAAAGGCAAAACACAGGCCTAGCCTTGAAAATTGTCAAGTTGTAGCAAGAAACTAGGGTTTGTGCGAAAATGAGGAATTTGGGAGATCTTCATGATGGGAAGTGTTTAATAAGGTACATTAAGGATAGGGGAAGGTGTATGAACATCAGGATACAAGTTTTGCTGATGATTTTACCATCCAAGAGAAATTGCCTTCAAAACCCTTGGAGAGGGAAATTAACTTTACCTAGGCACAACTGAAGCATGAACAAGGTGTAAAATGACCCAATGGAACTTGACATGATGATGACAACCCTCTGAATGATGGTAGACTCAGCTGAATGGTGACATGGAACTAAATTTGGACAACTTTGGAAGGAGTAAAAGCAAACCCTAGACCTAATGCCTAGTGACCAATTTTTGCTTGGCGACTCCATTCACTGAAATGACAAAATTTGACCTTGACACCTTAAAATCACTTTGTAAGAGCATGTTTGATCACGGGAGGAAGGCTGCAAAGACTGACACTAACACTATGTATCATTTATAGATGACTTCTCAAGGAATAAATGGATATATTTCCTTAAGAAGAAATTTGAAATCTTTGATAGGTTTAAAGAATTTAAGGCTCTAGTGGAAAACCAGACAGATAAGAAGATAAAGGTGTTGAGGACAGATAATGGTGGAGAGTTTTGCAGTAAGGAATTTTAAGAATTCTGCAAGAAGTGTGGCATAGCACGATAGAAGACTACTCCATATACACCACAGCAAAATGGAGTTGCAGAAAGAATGAACAAGACGTTGATGGAAAGGGCAAGAAGCATGCTCAGTGGTGCCGGGTTAGGACACAAATTCTAGGCAGAGGCGGTGGATACTGCATGTTACCTAGTCAACAGGTCACCTTCATCAGCATTGGAGGATAAGACTCCACAAGAGGTATGGAATGGTAAGAAACCCTCTCTTTCACATTTGAGGTTATTTGGATGTGATACATATGTACATGTTCCAAAGGAGAAAAGAACAAAGTTGGATAGTAAATTTGAAAAGTGCATCTTTATTAGGTATAAGGATGGTTTAAAAGGTTATAAGCTTTGGAACCCAGTAACAAGGAAGGTTATGTACAACCGAGATGTGGTGTTCAGAGAGGTGAAAGATGTTATTAAACATGAAGTCTAACCAAAGGAACCTAAGAAGATAGAGTTTGAGCTAAAGGAGGAAGAATCATACTCTACAACAGAGAAGGAATCAGAAGATGAAGAGCCACAAACTCCGGCTATGAGAAGATCAATTCGAGAAAAAAGGCAGCCAGAAAGGTATAGTCCATATGCTTTCTGTTCAAATTTTGCTTTGTTTGTTACTGATGATGATCCCATAACTGTGAAGGAAGTAATGGATTCAGAGGATGGAAAACTCTGGAAAGAGGCCATGGTTGATGAAATGGCATATTTGCACAAAAATGAGGCTTGGGATCTGGTGGTGTTGCCAGCCGGAAGGAAACCCATTGGCAGCAAATGGGTGTTCAAAAAGAAGACAAATGCAGAAGGAAAATTGGAGAAATACAAAGCTCAGTTGGTAGAAAAAGGTTATTCCTAGGTGCCAGGAATTGATTTTGGTGATATTTTTTCTCCTGTTGCCAAGGTAACTTCTATTAGATTACTTTTATCTGTTGTTGTTGCTTTTGATTTTGAGGTAGAATAGATGGATGTGAAGACAACATTTCTTCATGGGGATTTGGAAGAGGATATCTACATGAAGCAACCTGAAGGCTTTACGGTGAAGGGTAAGAAATAATTGGTATGTAAGTTAAAGAAGTATCTATATGGGTTAAAACAGTCACCAAGGATGTGGTATCAGAAATTTGATACATTTATAAGGGGACTTGGCTTCACCAGAAGCAAAGTAGATGATTGTGTGTATTTTAAATTAATTGGTGATCGTGTTATTTATATGGTCTTGTATGTGGATGATATGTTGTTGGTTGGAAATGACAAAGAAGTTATTCAGGATTTGAAGACCCAATTGTCCTCCAAATTCGACATGAAAGATCTTGGTGTTGCAAACTATATTTTTGGCATGGAAATTAAAAGAGATCGGGCAAAGAGGAAGCTTTGGTTAAACCAGAGGAAGTATGCCGAGACAATATTGCAGAGGTTTAATATGCAGGATAGTAAACCGGTGAAGGTTCCTATTCCTGTAGGTGTGAGGTTATCTGCTGAACAGTGTCCCCAGATATAAGAAGAGGAAGAGGACATGTCCCGTGTTCCATATGCAAGTGCAGTTGGTAGCCTGATGTATGCAATGGTTTGTACTAGACCAGACATTGCACATGCAGTGGGAGTATTGAGCAGGTTTATGTCAAAACCAGGGAAGGAGCACTGGAAAACAATCAAGCGGGTTTTCAGGTATTTGTGTGACACTAGTGATTATGGTTTGTGCTACCAAGGAAGACCAGGATTGGACAGAGTGTTGGATATTCATGGCTTTGTTGATGCAGACTGGGTTGGAGATCTAGATCAGAGAAGATCTACAAGTGGGTATGTGTTTAACCTATTTGGAGGTGCAGTCAGTTGGATGAGTAAGAAACAATATGTAGTGGCACTATCAACTACAGAGGTAAAATACATGGTAGCCACTCATGTAAGCAAGGAAGCAGTTTGGTTACAGAGATTGTGTTCAAGTATGGGGTTAGTACAGGAAGCTATAAGGATAGACTGTGACAACCAAATTGTAATTTTCTTGGCAAAGAACCCGACATATCATTCAAATACAAAGCACATTAATGTTCAGTATCACTTTGTGAGGGATATGATAGAAGACAAAAAGGTGTTGCTGGTAAAGGTGGACACTTTGAAGAATACTGCAGATGCATTGACAAAATATGTGAGCTCTAAGAAGTTCTCTTGGTGTAGAGAGACAATGGGCATTTCAGGGCAAGAAAAATGACTAAGCTCTCTTGTGGCCCCCTGTGGAAAGAAAACAACAAGTGGGAGAATGTTGGGTTGTGTTATATTCTTTCCACATAGTTAACAGGGGGTTTGAGGGGCACCCGTGGAAAATTTTGGTTTTTGACCCTATGTTAGGTTGGGCGGACCCACCTATGGTTTTTTGCATGATTTTCGCACATGTTTTTTGGACGCAATGGCTTGGATGGAGCATTACAAAGGCCAAATGGCATGACCAGGAATTCATAATGGCCTTCATGAGTTCGAAAAGTAGTCTTTGGAATGTATACTTCTTTCATGCGAATTTGGTGATAGCTTGAGCGAAGGTCGAGCTTAGTAAAGAATTGAGCCCCATTAAGTTCATCCAGCAAATCATCGACAACCGAGATGGGAAATTTATCTTTGATCATCATCTTGTTGAGGGCCCTGAAGTCTAGACACATGCACCATTCCCCATCTTTCTTGAGCACCATGACCACAGGCGATGAATAAGGACTAATGCTAGGACGAATGACGCCTGCTTCTAGGAGTTCCTTGATGATTTTTTCAATTTCATTCTTTTGGGCGAACGGATATCTATATGGGCGCACATTTGGTGGTTGGGCCCTTGGGACCAAAGTAATGCTATGATCATGTTCCCCTCTTGAGGGTGGAAGCTCATGAGACTTGTCAAAGATCGGCAAATGGTTGTTTAAGATCTAGTGCATCTTAGGATGAATTTGAAGAGAAGTGGGGTTGAAGGTCTGGATGGCATTAAATTGGGCTATAACTCCATGGTGACCCTTTTTTAACATTTTTTCCATCCTATGCGAGCTGATGATAGAGGGAGCACCCGCCTGGAGTCCTCGGAGGGTATGTGTGTGGTTGTTTTGCTTAAAGCTCATATATAACTCCTGGAAACCCATTGTGATTGGGCCAAGTGTGCAGAGCCATTCAACACCCAAGACAATGTCACACCCTCCCATGTGTATGGTAAACATGTGGGTCTTTAGTTGATAATCCCCCATTTGAAGTTTGACATTTTCACAATGGCAATCACATTTCATTGTCCCCCCATCAGCAATTTGGACCTGGAAATTAGAGATTGCCCTGACAAAACAATGCACTGCTTCAGCGACTCTTTGATGGATAAAGTTTTGCGTACTGCCACTATCAATCAAGACTACTACAGGGTGATGCTTAATAAAACCTCTGATTTTGAGAGTTTAGGGAGAAGAAATCCCTGCCAAAGCATGAAGTGAGATAACTGTTTCTTCATTTACATTGTTCTGCTGGTTGTCCTCATCTTCCTCCTCTGGTTCCTCAAGTGGTGGGGCTTCCTCCGATGAACTATGATCAGTAGCATCAATTTGAAAGAATTTGGGCTCCTTGCATTTATGCCCGGGGGAGTATTTCTCATCACAGTAGTAACACAATCCTTGCTTTCTTCTTTCCGCCATTTCCGCTGGTGACACCTTTTGAACCTTGAGTGTTTGGGTAGTGCTTTGAGCCTGGGTGGGGTGACCCTTGGCTATGAAATTTGGGTGATTGGATTGGGATACTAACACACGTTCTACTTCACGAGCTATCTTGCAAGCATCCAGCCATGAGGTTAGGTGTTGCAGTCGGATGTGGGCTTGTATGGTTTCTTTGAGACCACTGACAAAACATTCCAAGTAGCACTGATCGTGTAGACCTCCTATTCGGAAGGATAAGGCTTCAAAGGCCGTAATATATTCATTCATTGTTCCTATCTATCATCGCTTAGTAAGATGACCAAAAAAGTTAGATTCATGGTCAAAGGGATTCGTAAGAGCTTTTGAGAATGTCTGCCAAGTCACGGCCTTCCATAGCAACATTGATGCCACTGCCTCCATTGCCATCTTTCATTGTCCAATTACTTGCTACCCACACTAAGCTGAGTTGCACAATCTCTGATGTGATTCAGTGTGAAATATTCCTCCATTTGTGCTAGCCATGTGGCCGGATGAGAGCCATCAAATTTATACATGTCCAGCTTGGGTGGTCGCGTCGAGGATTATTGGTGGTTGCCAAAGAGGTGAAGAGAATGGCTAGACTCACCCTCAATGTTTTCATTGAAAGAATATGCCTCTGAGTGCTCCTCCGACTTGCCCTTTGTGAGTGTGTCAGCTAAGGTCTTGAGCAATGTCAGTACTGCATCCAACTTTTGTTCAAGGGTGTCGATCTTCTCATTAGCCATAGCTTGAGCTCTGGTTTGTACCATGCACCGATCCGGTGCACTTAAAATTTGGGACCACCCGAAATTTTTGATGCTAACAAGTGAATGGTATCACCTTGCTCAGCTCGTCGACTTGATTCTTATGGGCTAAGTCTCCTATAAGTGTCCTGGGATTTTTTTATTTTTTATTTTACTCCTCATCTAGGAATACTATAGTAGGCGAATCCTAGAAAAGTAAATTTTGTCCAATGTCTTGCGAGAATCATGCCTAGGTATAGGGGCCCACACAAATAGTCTAATCTATTGGCAGACCCTCAACTGCAGAGTATGAGTAGGAATGTGGCAGTGATCGAACCCCTGCTACTAGATATGAATGGCGGATCTGATTGTGGTGATAGCTACAGAACCCAGTGGCTAGATCTGAATGGTGGATCTGATAGATCTAATTGGCGGATCTGATAGATCTGAATGGCAGAACTGATTGTTGCGGCAGCGACAGAACCCCACCTGCTAGATCTGATTTGGAAAAGATGATGGGTGATCTAGAGAGAGACAAGGGAACTATGGTCTCAAGGAGTGTTAGGTGCTACAGATCGCAATATACGTAAGGGTCTAATGGTAGTACTCAGCCTAATCTTTCAGGGCACTAACCAAGGAGGATCAACCGTACCCTTAGCTGTACAACCCGACTACCCTATCGTACATGTGAGTAATCTCCCCTAGCGTTGTTCTTGGTGTACTATAGCAGCAAGATGGCCGACGGTTTATCTATGGCGAGGTTTCGAGAGAACCTAGGGGGCTTTCGATATACCTAGAGGGTACTTGGAAGACAGTCTATGCGCAGTTCTGTCTAATGCGCTACTACTCGAAGGGGTACCCACAGGGGTTACAAGGGAGTCCAAAAAGCACAACCACCTCTTGTATTTCCTACGTGCATGCCTCCCCAAATTCGTAGGTTTATGTGCTCAATGATAGATCCCGTGGTTTAAAGATGTCGGAACACGTCTCTAGCCAAATTTTTTTTTGCTAAAAATGGAGATCCCACCGGCCCTAGAAAGTGCTCTGATACCACTTGTTATGCTCTTGACCTGTGAGAAGATACCAGAATACCCAATATGCAAAGAAATAATACCCAGAACACGGAACAATAAGAAATAACAACAAATATTTTATTATTCAGAAAGGAAAGCAATGTTCACTTGCCTCTTCGAGGGGGAAACCTCCAATAGAGCTAGGCTCAATTACAAAATAAGACACGATGCTCCTCGAGGGGAGTCTCTATCCTTTATATAAGATTCATACATGCAATACCATGGTTCTTATTAATACCATCTATCTAATACCATGGCCCATTTGCAGCTAACTGTGGTCCCTTCTTTAAATGTGGGTCAACCACTTACAATTATTAATATGGGCTTTATTGACTCTATAACTATGACTCGACCCTATTACATAAATAAGGGGGTTAGGGTTGGACCCTAACATGTTGGTTAACCCTATTGCCTATATTCTGCATAGGTGTAGGTTGACCATTATAATACCCTATATTTTGTAATGGTGGTGTAGCATCATAAGATGGGCCATTAACTGGATACACAGGGTATTGGCAACTATTATTGTGATGTCTTTGGGATAGGGCCCCAATTAGTCCATTAGCAGTATTAGATGCGCTTGCTATTTCTTGATAAGACTGCAGGTGTGGGAATCTGGGAGTATGTGGTAAATGTACCCCGACTGGTTATAGATTAGCTCCAGTTGTTGGGCTTTATTAATGGCTTCTTCCTCACTTTGCGGGAATTTTTTAGCCACGTCTTTTGAGATTTTGGAGGTGAGGGATCTCAAGAAAATGTCCAGGAGGACTTTATCTTCAAAGTCAATTTTACACAAGCTGCGAAATTTCCACCATTCATGGATATGGCTTGAGATGTGCATAGCTTGTGTTTGTTTGAAGTTGGTTAGAAGTTTCAACCATAATCATGGCGGACTGGGAGTTGGAAGAAAGTAAAGAATAAATTAGCTAATGGGCTAAAGGTTCCTTGAGACGCAGAGGGATGGTCTATGTACCACTTTGCGGAGGGCTCTGTTAGGGTGCATTGAAATACCCGTAATCTAATAGTATCTTATGTGATACTATTAGACGAACCCCACAGGTGAAATGTCATGACGTGGTTCCTTGGGTCTTCGCCCTACTTTCCCTTGAATTTTGGAATATCCGAAGGGAGATTTGTGGGCATAGCTAGCCAATTTTGGCCATGTTTGATTGGGTCATTTGTGAGCTTGCTTAAATTTGGGAGATTTAATGAAGCTAAAAATGAGATCTTTACATTACCTTCCATCGCAAAATGATTCTGGATAGCTATATGAAATGGAGTCCTTTGTGGGGATGTCACGGGAGGATTACCCTGATGGGTATCTTGGGGACTATCTGGAGGAGAAGTGTGTGCACTCCCAAGGGGGTAGCATGTGGGATACTTAAGGAGTAGTGAAGGGTGTACCTTTCCTAGGAGGAGTTCCAAGCAAATTTGCACCAATAAAGGAAGATCCAATCATGGTGGTTGAGTGACATCCTCTCCGCCTAAACAGTGGGAGTCCTGGTACACCTCCCGGCAATGGGGGGAGGTTTAAAAAATGCCTAGATCGATAGGGAGTCATGGGGTCCCCTATGATGTAGATTTAGATTATGCGCTACTTTTTGTTTAGTGCGGGAAGAAGATAAATATCAATGCAATTGGATCACATACATAAAGCAAAGCAAAAATACAAATGGTTTATTTTCCTTTAATTTAAACTATGTGACCAAGCAAACAAGAAAAAAGGGTTTTTTGTTTGTTGCGTATGATAAAGAGTCCTATTAAGACCTAATCGTCATGTCCACTCTCAAATTAATTGGGCCTTGTGGAGACAACCTCTGATGGGTCCTGGGGCAACGTCCTGAAAGAACTAGCAATGCCTTCCAACAGCCGAGGAATCAACCAAGGTAATGGTAATGAGGGTCAAGTGCTTCCTGCACCATCACCTATAAGGGAAGGATGCCCTAGATTTTATCACTAAGAACCTTCGTCCCACACAAGAATTTGAGTCTTTATCTTCTTAGTAATCGGTTACTAGTACCGAGCACTAGATGGGTTAGGTAGCCCCAAAGAGTATGGCACGCACTGGGCCTAAGCCGAACTCCCTCTGAATCAGGTCTCTGCCATGCTTGGGTTTTCTTTTCTGTGGGATGGTTGAAGGGTTTTTAAGCTCCCTAGAAAGTCAACAACTATGTTTCAGTGGTGAACCATGACCATGGCGGCTTATGGGATGTCTACCCCTAATGGTCCTAACTTGAACTATAATTTTTTTGGTGGCCCCTGTGGGGAAATTTGATTTGTTCAAGTTATGGCTATTTTTAAAGAGGTTTAATTCACTTATGGGGTGACTTTGTAAACCAAAATAGACTAAGTAACTAAAGATCCAAAAGATGGATGATATTTGAGTACAAAGTGTATGGAGGATTAGTGTATGATGTAGGTGAGCATATGAACTGTGATAAGATTTGGATATGTGATGATCCTTTTCAATATCCTTCTAATTATACTAGGTGTTGGTTGTTCCTTGGATGGAAAAAGAATTTTTTTTGTTGATTATGGACCACTTACATTTTCCTACTAAACTATATGGAGTTTAATAAGGGAGATGGAAATTCAATATTTTCAAGAAGGTTTTTATATGCAATCCCAAGTTCATCTAGGAGACGCAAGGGAAGTAGGGATTACTCACTTTCTCTACTAACATTTGCTCCTAGTCCCAAAAACAATTTCTTTGGTTAGTAGTAAGATTATTGGATAATGGGCCACTTACTTGCTTAGGCTAATTAAGCTAATATTATTTACTGAAAATTAAGCGAAATAGTTTGAAAACATATGTGGATTATGGCCACTTACTTTCCTCCCTAATTAAGCTATGTGGGTATTTGTTGAAAATAAATAAAAAATAAGAAAAATATAATTGCTTGATGAATTAGGGCTCATTCAAGCAACCAGGGGTACTGAACAGAAAACACAAAATGAAAAGGTGAAGGAAATTCACTAGAGGCTACCAATTACCTGTGAAAATTGAAAAATACAAGGTTTTTTTTGTTGTTTTTCTGTCTGCAGCGCGTGTTTGGTAGAAACATACGTGTGCTTCATGGTTTTTGCAGAAAAAGATGCGCACTTCACATCTGTCAGAAAAAAAAGTGCGTGAGCAAGAAAATTTTGAAAATTCCTCACTTCCACAAGCTCAGAATAGATCTGGGGGACTGTAAAAAATCCAGGGAGGTGAGGAGTTCCTTGAAGGATGTTTGTGTAGAGAGAAGGTCTTACAAACAATATCTAGATTAATGAAAAGAGATCAGTATGGTCGCCATTCCCGTTGTAGTGTTTTTGGAGCACAAGTGTACCAAAAATCACCCCCTTAGCAGTGGATTGTTACCTGCAAAGGATCACAATCAAAATTGGCATGGTTAGTGGACAGAATTAAATAAACACAACATTGTAAATAGTGGAAACAATGCATACATAAACATAAACTTAAACAAAGAGGTGCATGAACAAAACAATGCTCAAATGGAGCAAACACATCAATAATATATGGAAAAATCTCCCTTTATTGATTGTTGGTGGTAGAGGTTGAATACAATTAGAATCTCAGACACTTGAAGATAATTCCTTGAGCTAGGGAGCTCAAAAATCCTCAGCAAGGGGGTTTCCTTTCCTCAATCTCTTTGCAAGTTTCTCCTCTCTCTCAAAGAAGTGTGAAGACTCTCCAAAGGGTGGATTCCTCTTCACTCACTAAGATGTTGGGTTGCTTAGAAGAAATTTGGCCAACATGCTAGTGCTCTTCACTTCCTTGGTTTCAACAATGAAATGGTGGTTTGCTTACAAGAAATTTGGCCAGCATAACAATATCTATTATTTTGGCTCTCCCGTGGCTTGTTTATATAGAGTTTTTTTAATCCCTCTTCCCTCTCTTGGTATATGTATGATAAAGACACATGAGTAGGACAAGAGGATTCCATTGAGGGATGCATTTCTCCAAGGTGAATTGAATTCAGCTGTACTAGGTTGATATCATATCAAGAAATCAGCTCCAAGTGTGTAGAGTAGTCCTGGACTGCTGAGTCGCCTTTTTTGCAACTGCACGTGCTTTTATCGAAGAAATATATGCATGGCCTTAATTTATTTCCTTTATAAACTTTGGACCTTAGGAGAACCTTTTGTTTTTGAATATTTATAATGTATTCGGCTGGAAAAATGTCCACGTGTGCCTTCTGCTGGACACTTTTAATGTCTTCTGGATTGTACTAGCAGGTGTATGATTTTATGGTATTAAAATCTATAAAGAACCTTATTTCTCCCAATTCGAGTTTTTCTCTCTTGGAATGATTGAAATTTGGTGAGAGATCCCTAATACAACTTCTCTTAGTCCCAAAAATGTCAAGGACAAATTCCCATAATGTACAAGGTGGTTTCCTAAAGGAAATAGTTAGTTCTATTTTTATCCCAAATTATACTATGGTTTTCGATTAACATCAATATTATAAAAGAATGAAGTTTTATGGTAATTACAAGGTGGGTTAAATTATTAGGCATAAGAGGAAAAGGTAGCTAGGCATATAGACATTCCCTTGGATTCCCATATATTTCCCCTCTAGCAGTATCATAATATGTTTTATATGCTCATTATCAACCAACCTTGATATTTATTAATTTCAAATTTCAATATTTACAAGCATTTAGAACCACTAGGCCATGCCAATCTCATAGTGTGAAGAAGGAATAATAATAAAAAACATATTGTAAAACATTTAAAGATATATGCAATTATTGTTCAAATCATTCTAAAGGGTTAAAACCAGGACATTACAACATTACATCTTATGGTCATAGAATTATTAATTGTTCACTCTATTTAAAGGCTTATGCAAGGATTATTTTTGTGCATGTAATTAATTTCTAAGATTTATATTTCCTTGATTGCCATAATCAAAGTATGCCCTCCTTCAATGTTTGGCTTAGCAAATCTTGTTTCTAATATAAACATTAATGACATTCTTGTTGGTGATGCATTGAATAAGATTGTGTTATTATAGTTTGATATTTTCAGTGCATTGACTACCATAACTCAAGTCTACCCTCCTTCAACTTTTCATTGAACTAAGCTTCTTTGTGTTGCTTTTACTTATATCATCTACAGATATATGGTTTTTTTACAATCAACTTGAAAAAGATTTCTATCATAAACAATTGATTGCTAACTTTCCACTCTTGGTAGCTGAGTCAACATTGAGTCCCATTTTCCCATAATGTGATTCATTTGCGAATATGCACCTATAAAAAGTGTTTTTCTCATTTGAGTTTGTAAATGTCCATCATATCTTATGGTCATAAAATATGAGTTGCACATCTTGTTTAAAGGGTTGTGAAATAATTATTTTTTAAGTCATGTCATTATTAATTGAGGTTTCTACAGGCTTTACTACCATTGTGCAAGTCTAATCTCGTTAAAAATTTGACCCAACTAAGGTTGTCTATAACCCAAGCATGGATCAGAAGTTGGTTATGTATACATTGAATAAGATCAGGTTATCTAGTAGATTCCCAGGCTTGATGGAATTGAAGGGATGGATCAATTTGGTTTAGGGTCATGGATCCACTAGGATTGGAAGCCTAGACCCAACCCTCTCAATCAAGTGCCTTCCCAGTTGTGGGTGGGAACAAATAGATTAAGAAAGGAGTGATTCCATCATATGTGAATTTTGAACTAGTAAATCAAGGATTAGGTTGTGAAAACATTGGTTGAATGACTAATTTCACTTGCATATATTAGTTTGAATAGAGTTTTCGAGGTTATATTAAAATTTGTAACTAATTTTGAGAGATGGATGGAGCTCTTGAAACCCTTGCAGTGGTTAGGGTTTCTCCATAGCCAACCATTCTTTGCTTAGTTTGTAAGAATTTTTTGTAGATCTCTTCTTCAATTCATTTAACGGTGAATCCTAGTGATTTAGCGAGAACGACAATTTCTTTTACAAGTATAGTTGTCGGTCAAGCAAGATCTTCTTCGGTTTCATACAGTTCCATGATGAAATTTGGTTTTGGTCTTCTAGTGGTTCAATAAATTCCTTCCCTCAATGTTCTTGTGGATGAGTATGCTTTCAATTTTGATTTTTTTTTTTTTGGAGCAAGGTTTGGTTTGCAGGCTTAACGGGTTTTATTCGTTGTTGATTTATCTGCACAAATGGATCTATGAGACATGGAAGCCACTTTTAACAAATGAGTTCAATATTTACCCTATGACATGAGGTTTTTCGTTGTTATTATTGATAATATAGAGGATAAGAAGGCCATCTATGAAGTCGTGTCGTGGTTTTGTGGTAGTTTCGATCTTTTCATGCAACCCTTGACTCCCACTTTTGATTCGATAATGTCATCAATCTCTATGGCTCGATAAGGCTTTTGAACTTCCCTTGCATTTTTCGAATCTTTCTTCACTTTCCTCTATTAGGAATGCATTGGGAAAGTTTTATCACTGTTGTCCATTAAAAAAAATCGAGACTACTTATGCCCAATTTTTTGTCAAGATGGATTTCAACAAGGGTTTTCCCATGGAGATTAATCTAGCGGCCCCAAACTATGTTTGGGTCCAAAAGCTCGATTGTGAGAGTATTTCATTCCAGTGTATAGCATAGGGGCACATAATTAAAAATTTCCCCAAGAAATTAAAGAAAAACAAAGACCAGAAAAGAACCTCCAGGCCCAAATGGTGGGAAGGAGCTTAGGATGATCACTATACAATATTCAAAGAGGAAAGCTTCAACATGTTAGCGCTTGAAATTTCACCTCAGGCTGAGAAAGGTAAACCTCAAGGCAACATCAAACCATTTAGCCTCGTAGCTAGCCCTACGGGGCAGGAGAAGGCTCTCTCCGGTCAATCTCGGCAGATCTTCAATGGGATGAGATGACCAACAAGGTAACACTGATATTAGGCTAGTAAACTGATTAAAAAGGTTGATTTGGGTTTTTTGGGTTTTTGGTGGCAAATTGAGGAATTGCAATTTTGGGTGTGGGGATTTGACACAGTTTCTACAGGGGGTTCTTTGGGGTGAGGTAGGAGACCGTATTGATGCCTTTGATTGAGGTGAGTGGATGGAAAAGACCGGTGAGGTGGGAGCACTTAGATTTGCAACTTCGTTTTCTTCATGCCAGTTGATCTCAACAGTCGAGTTCTTCTTTATAGGATTCAACACAAGGTATTCTTGGTCACCATGATCTGAATTTTGATCTGAAATAGCTGAGTTGACTGCATTACATTCTAAATTTGAATCTTGGCTACCCTGCACGCTGTCTTCTTCTGTGGGCAGATCTGAAACAAGCTCTTCTCTTTCATCAATTACAGCCATATGGCCATCTTCAACCTACTGATCTTGACAAGTATCCTCTAAGATTTCTATGTGCTACTGAAACGGCTTTTCATACAGGGCTTCCATGATCTCTTCATCCATGAAATTATCATCTTCATAAAACTTCTCAAGGCTTTCAATAAAACTATAGGCATGCTTGCAACAGTCTTGAACTAAATTCAATGATGGATAAGAGTCCTTATATCTTTCAATGAACATAGCATGAAAATCCTTTAAACAGTAAATACAAGCAGGTGGCAAACTTTCATACCATGATTGGGCTTTACCTTCCAGAGTGGCCAAGAATATCTTCATCAAGCAATCTTCAGGAAAATCCACCTTCAACTTGCGAATATGCATATGAAATCTAACTAGATGTAAAGCAGCATCCTTCTTACCATCATCATTAAATATAGGCAAATTCCTTGACCAATCTACCTTTGGAATTTTATTCAGAAAACCTGGAATGTGATCTCGGCTCAAGGGAGCATATCTTCTTGCAATCCGATCCATCTTGAAAAGCTCAAAGCTACTGATCTCTCTGCAGTGAAGTCACCATGAAGCATTGATCTCTGGAGTTTTCAGTGAAGGAGTCGCCAGTGAATGATTTCAGCCTTGTCAGTGTCTGATCATTGTCCACTATCAACAATCAAATCTGAACTTGATACATGTACTGGGGTAAAATGCAAATGAAGTGCTGTATTCACAAGCTCACGGAGATTGACTGAAGCAGCGTTTATCTACTTACGCTGATGTAAAACAAGAGCGTTTTCGAAGGCTACCTGGCATAACTTCAAGCTCCGTCTAAGACTTATGAAACGAACACATCAATCTAAAAACAAGTTTGTTCTCCCCAGTATGGTCGCCAGTATGTTAGCGCTTGAAATTTCACCTCAGGCTGAGAAAGGTAAACCTCAAGGCAACATCAAACCATTTAGCCTCGTAGCTAGCCCTACGGGGCAGGAGAAGGCTCTCTCCGTTCTATCTCGGTAAAATCTTCAATAGATGAGATGACCAATAAGGTAACACTGATATTAGGCTAGTAAACTGATCAAAGAGTTTGATTTGGGGTTTTTTGGGTTTTTGGTGGCAAATTGAGGAGAGGGAAATTTCGGGTGCGGGGATTGGACACAGTTTCTGCAGGGGGTTCCTTGGGGTGAGGTAGGAGACAGTGTTGATGCCTTTGATTGAGGTGGATGGTTAGGAATGAAAGGTGAAGAGCTAAAGAGAGCAAACAATAACTTTGAATTCTCTTTAGACAGTAGAAAACATTGAAATTAAACAAACTTAAAAGCAGAGCATGGCATGCATGAATTCTTACTTTAACACTTCATTTGTTTAATGTGCAGAAGTAAAAGAAAGGAAATGAGTAACATAACAAGCTTACAAGTACATTGAGAAACACACCATCAACACATGAGTCCACAAGAATCCCAAAGAGGACTACAAAACCCTGGTCTTCCTTAGCCAAAAATTGCAGAGATACAGTGAATAATACAATGATAGCTTCTCCCTCAAGAGTCCAACCATGAAAATGAGCAAGAAAGTACATAATATAGATGATCTAACCTCTTTCCCTGCCTCCATGGGTCGAGCTCACTATCCTAGGAGCTGTTTCAACCACTTCTAAACTAAGCACTACAATCTAGGCAGTCAAAACAATTTGCCTCTATAAGCTAGGAAACCAATCCATTCATTAAATATTTACCCTTTACATGAATGAATCTTATAGAAGTGTTAAAAAAGAGTAAAAGTGTCTTAGAGTTACAATAATTACATCAAAGATAATCATCTTCCACCCCAAAAAGTCAAATTGGGTCAAAACTGCGTTTTCTGGGCTGTACAATGCAATCTGGCAAAAAACTGCCTGACGGGTCGCGCGCTTTTGGAGCGATGTTTGAGGAACTTTCAGGTGTCCAAATTGAGCAAAAGTGGGCTTTTTGGAAAGGTCTATGAGTCTACTTTCCAACCCAACTGGAATTTTTGAATTTGGAGGTCATTTTCCCTGTCAAAATTTAATTCTCCCTAGACTGGTTTCTGCAACTCAAAAAAGGGCCAGAAAGTCATTTTTTGGTAGTTTTTTGACCTTTTGGGGGACAAAAACTGCACAAAATCTCAAGTCCATCCATGGGCATATGTAACTTTGCATGAAAAATCTAGAAATGCTGAGTTTTCGCCAAAAGGAGTTGCCATGATGAAGGGTCGCACGCGGGGTGAGACCCGTTAATGGGAAAAACCTGGAAATTGCCTGAAAATGTCAAAATTCACCCAAAATTCTCAAAAAATTTTGGGTTTTGTGCTGTGGCTGGGCTAATTAGTGCCTTGATCTTTGAGGGAAGCCTCAGCCAAGATACGGAGTGGATTGGTCCTCTTTTTCCGTTTAAGGTCCTTGGACAACCGCCTTTGAAACATTTTCATCTTGGCCTTGCACACATGCATTCTTGCCCAGTAATGGTTTTTCATGTTCCTCAGCAATTTCTTCTCTTGGTTGGCCTTAGCCAACAGCCTCTCCAAGTGTGCGTTCTCCTAGATGAGCATGGACTCTCGGTTAGCGGGCAATGGATCACCGGGTCTTCTTCGGTTCAAGACTCGGTCACTACGAATCCTCCATAACTCATCAAGTGCCTGCTCATCTTCCAACTGTTTTTTGCGCTGCTCAAGGTAGGTGATGGTCCATTGTGCCCCCTCTAATATCCTCTGCAAGGCATCATTTTCAGCTCTGAGATGCTGAATGATCTCCTTTGCCTCTTGGCTAGGAGAACTGGCCTCAAGGTCAACAAACTCAATATCGGGAACTCCTGATGGACCCTCATCAATCATGGGCTGTTTGCCCCTCTTTGGTAGCTGTGCTGGTGAAGAAAGCGAGGCCCTTTCCACCTGATGTGGAGATAACACTCGCTGAGCCGATGATGAAGGCGAGACCCCTTCCACCTGCTGTGGAGATAGTACTCGCCGAGCTGCTGCAAACAAGGCCCTCTGGCCTCTCTGATAAGTGAGCTGAGGTGAGGAACTAACATGTCGAGTGACCGGAATATCAGGCTGCTGAGATGGTCCTCCCTCCTCCTGAATGACCTCAGGATGCGGCTGGGGTGGTGTTGTGAAAAACTCACGGGAAATGAACTCCTCCCATGAGATGCCCTGCTGAGCCAACTGATGCAAGACTACGAGCTGAATCAAACCATAATGACATAGGCTCCTGTACTGCTGGGCCGGGCTCTTCCTCTGCATGACGAAGACCATCCTCTCAATGTTCTGATAAAAGAAGATCGGGATGTTCATCATCCGCACTCGAGTGAAGTGCATCAAGAGGCGAATGTGATATGAGTATACCTGGGAAAATCTGCCCTCACATGTGAAATAAAGCATAATGAGTCTCAACATGGGGGCATACTGACTCCGGAGGAACCTGAAAGGAAACACACCTGCCAAATGTCTCATGAATGGTGGCTGGACAAAAGGCTCAAAGTGAACTGTATCCAATACCTTACGCTTATTCCAAATTTCCCCGACATTTGGAATCCCTGTAACCTGTGCAATGATCTCGGGTGTCAAAATGAAATCCACCCCAGCAAGGTTAACATGTCCCTCATGCAAGTGCAAGACAAAGAGGCGGGCCAACTCTCGGTGATGTTGAATCCGAGAGATCCTCTCACAAAACTCATAACAGGACATGTACTGAAAGCAAGAAACTGCCAAAGGACAAGCTTGTAGACCTGCCAAAGAAGTAGGCTCCTCTCTCCTGTGATGGCCACCTTTTCCACCTCTATGTGGCCTCCTCTGTACCTCAACCTCTGACACTGATGCTTGGTCATCACTCTGCTCATATGTTTCGGTTTCTGACATGTTTGAGGAGCAGAGTGGACAAAATGTACTGCTGTTTCTGCTTGTAAAAGTGCTGAATTCTATGCTTGAACAAATTCGATGACTTGGAGGAAGATTGAGCAAATTTGAAAGGAGATTGCAGAGAACAGGTTGACGGGTCGCGCGCCCCTCCCAACGGGTCGCGCGTGCTTGACGGGTCGCGCCCGTTCAAAAACTGAACTGTTGGATGGCCTCTGCCGGGTCGCGCGCCTGGCCTGACGGGTCGCGCGCCTGTCTTGAGCTCGAACCTTGACCAATTTTCGCCCAATGCTCTTGATGTTTGCTCACTCTCTCTCAACCATGCTTTGGATGCACAATGAGACTAATAGGAGGGAAATTGAACTTTTATAAACTCCATTTGAAAAAATTTAATGCTCAAACCCACTTTCTAAAGTTTATCTTTGACACTTTATAAAACTGACTTTTTGGCTTCCTTTTGCCCTGAAATCGACTCTTTTAGTGCTTTTTCTTGATTCTTTTTGCAGGTAGATCATCTGAGGGATCTCAGCAAGGGGACCATGGTTTTCATGATGTCCGCTGCAGTCTTTTGAAATTTCATCACTTTTTACAAAAATTTTAAAAAAATGACCTTGGCTTTAAAAACAGAGTTTTTAAATCCAAGGTGAAAATTCACTGTACAAGATAAAAATATCGAAGAAACATGTTTACAATTCCTCCCTCTGGCTTGCTGAGCACTCATGGACTTTCAGAGACATGACCTTGCAGAGATAAATGACCAAAACCCTAGACCTAGGACTTTGACCTCAAGACAAAACAAGACAAGCTTGAAAGAGCTTAATGACTGATATGACCTGATCCAGCAAAGCCAAGAGGGGTATAAATAGACCAACTCCTCCATCAGGGTTATGGCATGCCTAACGGGATGCAAAACTTGACATTGATGAGACACCTACCTATGCAAATGCAAAGAGCTTTGATCGCTGATGGAGGGCTTCAAGACCGACACTAACACAACATACGAAATAACCAGAGGATAAGAAGGAAGGAGATACAACCAAAGAAACTATATTTGCAGTAACAGGAACAAAGCGGGAAAAATTGCATGCCAATGAGGATCCTCCTAACTCACCAGAAGTGGAAAAGCAACAAGCCCTTGTGGAAAGCGGATCCCCTCCTGAATCCCCACAAATTCTTGTTGGAAAAGCATATTCTTGTGCAGATCAAGTAGATGGGGAAGAATTCAAATTTCACTTCCTGAAGAAGGATTCATTGGAAATAGAAGAAAACATGGGTTGGACTCAAGTTTGGAAGAAAGGAAAAGGCATTTCATAAAGGAAAACAAGAAGTCAGAGTAAGTCAAAACAAAATTAGTGAATAATGGAATGTAAACGCATCTATGTATTGGGAGTTTTTTTTAGAATTTTTAGTTGGAAAGGATCTAAAATTTTTGTTTCATGGGGAACTTGCTTGAGGGTTTGGATTGAGACTCTATGCTCAATTTCAAACCTCCAACGAAGATTGGAATATATAAAGGTACTGGCCTAGTAACCATATTTTTTTTAAATAATAGTAATTCCTACCTATTTCTTTGAAAAAAATTTGTGACTAATTTTGGATATGTATCTATGTAAACATTGTTGTCATTTCATCTTGGAAGTGTAAATTACATCTTATGGTCATAACGTTCATAGTTCTTCATGTTGTTTAAAGGCTTGTGCCATAATTATTTTTATTTCATGTGATTGTGTATTGAGATTTGTATTTGCTCAATTTCCATTGCATAAGTCTACCATCCTTTAGTGTTTGACCTAGGTAAACTTGTTTATGATCCAAGTATGGATATTTGAACAACCAATCTTATTTTTATTCCAAGCACAAATGAGAATCTTGTTGGATGTCCATTAAATAAGATTAAGCTGTAAAAATAACGTTTGAATGATTATTTGCAATTGTGTATATTAGTCGAAATAGAGTTTATGAAGTTGTCATAACATCTATGATACATTTCTGAATGTGTGCTTATGAAAACATTATTATTGATTGATGTAGCTAGTATCTTTTATCATGCTCATTGTCTCTCTTTCACAGATTCTCAGTTGCTTCTTGGCACATGTGCATGGTGCTAGAAATATTTATGTCAACCCATAAGGACCAATTCCATTCAATAGAATTAACTATGAATTCTATTATTTTATATAATGGAGTGTCGACCCATCAATGTATTGGGATTTTGAAACATAACCATAATGGTGGAAAACATTATAAAGACTCATAATACAATTTTTTCCTAGTAGAAAGATAATTTCATGTCCTGATAGTTAGACAATTTTACTATTAGTTGGAGTTTGTTCCTCAGGATATTGAGATATTAGAGATCATGCATTATTCAACACCCCAAATTTTTACCAACATGTGAATCTGACCTAATAAAGGAACCTTGCAATCTATTCCTTGACCCATCGGGAACCAGGGGATCAGGATTATCAGATTTTCTAGAATGTCAAGAATATCAAGTATTGAGGATATTATGTATTAGAAGTACCAGATGTCAGGAATATTGGGTATCAAGGTTTTGGGATATTGAGAGAACACCTTTTTAGCAGAAGGATCTATATACTTTTATCTCAATATTAGGAGAAACACTAGGAATCAAACTTATTCTAGTCTCTTAACATTTCGAGTGTTGGGTTCTAGTATTTTTATTAAAACATACTTATAATAAATGTCTAACCCAACAAAGGAACTTCACTCTAGAACTTGAATACTATGAAAACCTTCACCTAGTTAACGATATTCGTTAGGTCACACCTCATCCACAGTTTCTTGCTTCAACTCGAAATTACACAACCACACATAGATATACAATAATCACTTTACAGAGGAATAAATGTGTAGAAACCAACGCCATATAGAATAATTACACATGCCACTATAATTGGGATATATTCCAAGTTCTACAAATTTATTGACTATTCCTAGAAAAATAGCCCATATTTTCATTCATATAAAATGATAAAAAAATACACTATGCATATGCACTCATATGTGCATTCACTGGAATCTGCCCTGATCCCCCATGAGGCAATAAAAAAGTCATCTAGTTCCCGAATGATACAATATTGTCCCAAAAAAACAATGACCCGACAAAGTTGTATAAAGGTAAATACATATATGTTCGATCATTATGCACGGTGCACCAACATATATAAATACTAAGTCTAAGAACAAAATAAAATCTTACTACTATTATGTCGATAAGAAAAATAAAATATGTACATCAAAACAAAGTTGAGTGAAAACAACCAAAATCATTAGGGACTAGCTCCTCCAAAAAGGGACAGTGAAATAACTGATATGGAGTAGGACCTCCAAAATTAGTCACTTTCCAGAGCCCCCGATCTGGCACAACAAAAGTGCATGCAATAGTGGACACAGTAATGGATGCAATAGAGGATGCAAATGTGGATGGAAAACAAGATACAAGAGTGGATGCAACGAAATTAGATGCAAAACTAGGCACAAAGCTCAACACAAAACTTGGCACAAAGGGGCATGCAAAAAAGGATGCCAAAAAGGATGCAAAAGAGGATGCAAAAAATGATTCAAAAGTTGATGCAAGTGTAGGCGCAAAAAAGTGGATTCAATAGAGGATGAAAAAGTAGGTGAAACAAAATTAGGTGCCAAACTTGACGCAAAACCTGGAACATATTTTGGTGCAAAGGATGGCACAAAACTTCATGCAAAACTTGGTACAAAACCTCATGCAATACCTGGTGCAACACTCGGTGTTAAACATGGTGCAAAAATCGGTACAAATTTTGCATCACGGTTTGCACCATATTTGATAAATTGATGCAAATAACACCAAAAATGGGCTCTATACGTAAAAAAGGAAGCAAAAGGAATGTTAATCACAGGGTTTTGCTGTATTGTTTTCTTGGAAGAAATTAGAAAAACTAGCAACAAGGATCCACTGAGAAGTTATTTTGAAGGCACTTGTTGGTTTTTGTGAGGCACCCTAAATTTGAAAATAAATTGGGAAGTGATCAGAAATCCCCTAGAACCAACCCTCTGACACAAAAAAGGAAAACGTTGAACCAAGGGATCCGCAATCAAGAATCTGTCAAGACGCTTCGTAATGAAATCATCACCCACCTCATATTCCGCGAAGTTGGCATGATACTCCCTAGCCATATCAAGAAGGTTGTAAAAAAATGTATTATTAGAGAATTAATTAGGCAAGGGATCATCCCTTGCACGAGCACTCAAAGAATCTGACTCCCTAATAGAAAAATTTAGATCTCCACCCACAATCAAGTTCTCCCAAGAAAAGAAGGATTTGTTGAAAACCTCATCCTAAAAATCCACCCAAACATCATGAGGATCGTAAATATTTATAAGAGTGATAGTGGAATTCAGATCCATAAAAAACCCCACCACCCCCAAGCCACTTGATTGGCCAGAGAAATCATTTGCAATGAAACACCAAGATGGAAAAATGGATTCAAGATATGTAGAAATAACAACACCATCTCCAAGTGTTTACTGGAGAACAACAACATTAGGAAGTTCAACTTGAAAGAGACAAATTTCATTTTTGAACACCCTGGAGGGGAAACAATGCTTTAGGTACCTCGTTGATAGAATTTTTATGACCCACAACCATCTCCTCATAGGCCTTATCTTTAGCTTTGTAAATATTTGGTTTTCAGCCGCTTCCCCTGGATTTTGAAACAAATAAAAGAAAATGCCCCAAACCTCCCAAGATACCCTCTGTCATGGAAACAATAAGCCTTGGCCTAAGGTTATGTAGTATATACCTATCATCGAGGAGCCCTGAGAAGCCTAAAGAAATAGAACCCCTAGTGGAAGTATAGCCCATGGATTCTAGTGGGATATTGCATATTTCCTTGGTAGGGGAAAAGTTTGTGACTGATATCAGAGACCAATACATCCATGCCAAGTGCAAAAAAATTAGGAAGCAAGCAAAGATACAAGAGGGAAAGGATTAGTAGTACCTATAGTAGGAGGAAGTGCTACCAAAACATACTCAAGTGAAGAAGTGGTTTCCTCTAAGACTTTTAATTTTGAAACCATGGGATCAATATGCATATCACCAGGAGTAACTGAGCCCGGAGACACTTATGGGTCGCTAATTAATCCCTCCTTTGATAGATTTTCCTTAACCTCATCCACCATTTTTGTGACACGCTGCTTTTTGGAAGCTGGATCCGAGCCCCCGTGATGTAAAGCCGGATCAAAACTAAAACACACACAAAGGTTCTGTTAGCTATTCAGAACCGATGACCTTAACAAACCCCAATTTCTCAGCACAGTTTCATGGAGGAATCGCCCCTCCTCATTAGAAATCATATGATGCCCAATCTCCCACACCATCAGCCACCCCAATAGCCTACTCGCTTGTGCAATAAAGTGAGCATCCTGACCACCTATTCGAACTCCTCTTTACAAATCAATGCCTTCGCAGTGCACACTCCATTTTTCAAGCCAAGCATGAGCTAATGCAACAAACGACAGTCTCAAATCCATATACTTGCAGTCAATCTGGAGGTTGTGAAGGCGTGAAAGCAGTTTCTAAGTAAAGCGTAGCACAACTTCCAAAAATTTGATTTCTTTGGTTTTTCACCTAAGGTGTTGAGGGCATGATGAATGATGAGTGAACAAGGATAAATCCTTTCAGTTACTGATTCTCTTAGCCATTGGATCTTGGTTCAAAAAGAAACTAACTCCCTTCGCCATGTTTCAAATATAATCACTTATGATGATCATTGAAGCATGCTCCTATCCTTTGATAAAACCCACACATCACAACTTGCCACATAGTGATTAAAACACGCAGAATGAATGTGTCTCACCTAGCAACCCTCTCCAAGAAAAACCACCAATTCAGTGCATTCAGTACTCTGTTCCACCACACCTCTTAACCGCAGAAGTCGCTCAATATGTGTACTTCATTTCTGATCTCGATTACAGCTCCAGGCATATATAACTGACTTCTAAATTACAACTCGACTTCTTTGTATTTACACTACTCCAATTAAAGTCTCAACCCTCTTATCATCTGAGAACAAGTCTCGCTCAGAAACAGAGTATCGATCTTAAACAAATTTGAAGATATCAAGAAATTAGACTCTCCAACCTAGAAATTGGTTCTTCCAAAAAGTATGTACTTGGCCTTGGAAATAGAAGAGATAGACTTGCAAACCCAAAATTCTCTTACTAAAGATTTCAATCAAGTCTCAAAAATGATTGAGTGGGTTTTCCACCCTTCCACTACACTAGAATAATCTCCTTATGAGTGCTTCAAAGTGAAATTAGCTACCAACATAAATATCGACCATAACAACTCTAATATTTAGTAATATTCTTCATTTATATATATGGATAGAGATATTCACACAGTTCCCAAAAGAACATAAAATGTATTTCATTAATCAGTTTCAAATACAATACTTGGCCTGATTTTCAACATTAAAATGGCCTTCCATACATCACATCACTCTCACACACACTCTCTCTTGCCTTCGAGGCTTACCAACATATACAAAAGGATTCTGCAACCATTTCTGGTTCAGATCCACAATCTACTCAACCATATCCTGAAAATCCTCTAATTCCACTTTTAACTCAACTAATTCCCTATTCTAGGATCTCCTAATCCCTAAGATCTCTATGAGATCTTCACAAGTCAAACATCTCTCATATTCTCACATTAACTGAGAATATTTACATTGAAAACCTCACATACATTTTCTCACTCAATTTATTAAAAATATACAAATTTCCTATTAATAAATTAAATTTCAAATCAAACATCACACCCCCTAAGTTAACCAAATATACAATGATTTTCTGAGCAGGATGCTCTTGCATCAAACTCCCGATGTAGAAAAAGAATTCATGGACTCCTATCTATGAGGTCTGTCACTTTTCTGTAATAATGTGACAGCTACAAGTCTCAATGACTTGCTACCTCTGGGATTCCAAACTTTGTTTTGTTGCTGGTCCCTCAGTCTTTCTCCTTCATTTTTCTTTGGCTGCAACCTTCCAGGCTTCCACACCTTATGATGTAGTGTTTCACTGTCCTTACTTTCATCATTCTTCACTTTCCATTCAACTTTACATTGGATTACTGGCTTTCTCCTACTATATCTTTTCTTAGGAACTTGCATAAATTCCCATGCGTTATCGGGAAAACTAGTGTCCATTCAGAGCTGCTAGTCCCACTAAGACGGGTAGCTATCTTAGAAACAAACAAACTAAAGTTACTTGTGTTTTCCTTTATGATAGATAGATGAGAGAGAAGCAGAGAGTACCAACCTCAGTCTTTCTCTAGTCTCCTTACTCGTTTCCTCTCTCCTTTGATATAGCTTTTGCCACTCCTTTCTCACTTGTCCCGCTTAAAAGAACACCTGCAGAGTCAAGGCAGCAAAATACCATCAAAGAATAGAGATCTATAATCATAAACAATGTAGGATCAGATGTACATTAACCATATAAATGCATATACAAATACAAGATTTAGAGACATACAAGCATATGGAGGAAAACTCAAATAGCTTTATTGATAGAAGTAGTAAAAGAGAGGATTACAACCAAGCTGTCTGATCCGGCATCATCCTCCCAGCATGAAAGCCCTCTTCACCTCATACAAAGCAAGATCACCCAACAATGTCTTCAAAGAGAAACCAACAGCACTTCCTTACAAATTACAGAATTCTAGCCTCCAGATCTCTAGGATGAGGGATCCATATATATAGATGTTTGCAGGAGAGTGAGTCAGCGTCTGGGATTTTGATTAGTGTCATTTCACTAATAGTTCTTAGTTCCACTTGGAGATTTCATGATCTCTTACTCATCCTTGGGCGAATTCAGAGAGGCAAGTGTCATATGGGCAGTTTCTAGAAGATTCTTTGAGTTTCCACCTAGCGAACTACTCTGTCATTTGTCTACTCTCGCTCATCACACCCTACAAAAGGGCTTTCCAGTATGCATCTCACCCTTAGCATGGAGCAGTCTGTATGGTCCAGTTCTGAGCAGTTTTTCAGAGAGAACTTCTAGGAAATGATGTAATCAGCTGACCTTGTTCCTTTAGGGTATGAAACAACACTTTTAGGGGTTTAGAAGCCCTTGGTTTATGGACATATGTGATTGGGGTTGTAGTGCCCAAATATGTCTATAACATTTGCCCCCTAAAGCATGAGGTCATAAATCTTCTGATGTCGGGTGAAATGATTTACTATGAGGATCCGAGGTTTTTCGAACTGGAAGGTGACCTGTAATAAGATACAATACAATACATTATCTTCATAATATTTTCATGATCTAGCTAAGGTAGGAATTCCCATGATCAGCTTTATAAATTGATTTTCATGTACATAAGACAGACAATCGTCTATGTGGTAGACTGATGATTCTGGTAGAGCCATCATCCCTTAGCTTGGATGATTATCTATGCAGCTGTGATGTACATTTGATGTCTTTATTTTCCTGAATATATCGTAGCTCGAATGGATGAAACTAGATCCGAGGTCTTCAATCTCGTTCAATCTTCGCTCAAAGTACAAGTTGATCCATGTGAAAATATGTTCTGATGTCGAACATGGAAAGACATCACCTGATTACCAGCCAATGATGTAAGTTGTTAACAGGCACGAGAGGAATCACCAATAATGATAATGACCCTCAAGGTATTGCAGTACAATTCACATGGTGTGAATATATGAGTTGATGTCGAACACCACGCAAAATCTTTCGGTATAAGGCCATTGATGTAAACCTATCACCAGAAGTGAGAAACTTGCCATTGAGGCATGCAAGCTTCAAAGTACTGAAAGGGTTGTTCCTAAGCCAACTTCTTGGATAATGAGTTGGTGTCAAAAAGAAGTGACCCATCATAGGAGGGCCTTAATGAATCCCACATCTACAACATGGAACGGAGCGAATGATTTTGTGGAGGTGAAAATGATCTGATGATACAAGGTTCAGGGTGGCGGTCATGAAAAATTGAGAGTGAAGGTATTGCAGCAGATGAAGCATTAGCTAGGTTGGTGAATTCTTTGAGCGACTTCTCTTGAACATATCGGTGACACTGAAATGGATTGGTAGTGTTAACCCCAAAATGGATGGACGGACCAATGGTGATACAACCAGTGAACGGAATAACCCAACCCGACCCAATCATGGTGACAGAGTGAAAGTGTCATGTTCAAGAGTGACCTACTACCAATGAAGTTATTCAAGTTTTCTTCCCATTTTTCCCAGCCATTGCTGACCAATACCTCTTTATTTTTGTTAAGCTTGAGGAGGATAACATATGCTTGTTCTATAATTTTCCCTTCGGGCAAACCTGTCGCTATGTTTTAACGAGCCTAGCGACAGTGAAACTCGCTCTTGTCTACATGGACAAGTTTGTCGCTATTGTTTTAATGAGTTTAATGATAGAGATAACTCGGTCCTTTTCAACATCTAGAAGTCTAGGCTAGAGATGTATTCCGGCGTCGTAAAGCCTGGTAACTGTCGCTTTCATCGTAGGTTGGGTGATTCCTCCTCTTTGAGACGACAAGTGCCAATACAGACTTGTACTCCCACGTACCATCGAGTATATATTGGGAGAGCACAATAGGCTACATCCTTTATCCTTAGGAAGCCGTGTCTACTGCCCTATCGATCACAATGCACAGAACACAGCATTCGGGAAGATTAATTGTCGTACCGTAAAAAGTATTCTGCAGTTTTGCGATTGGTTTGGTAATCCCTTTGTCTAGATTTCCAGAGAAGTCACTTTCATTCCTTTTCAGACTCCTTAAAACAAAAGGTCCATCTGAGCACTTGTCACTTCAGGCTCATTAAAAATCGAAGGCGACTAGAGTCATCTTTAGCTTTTTCTTGACTCTTAAAAATTGAAAAATCAAGTTGTGTCAAAGCGTCATAAAATTTATTTTAATCAGAATAACGTCACTATTCCCTCGTTGGTCTTAGGTTGAGAAAATAGAGTCTACCAATCAAGGATTTCCCCTTGGGGGAAATCCTAGTCCCTTCTCCTCTTGGGGAGATGTTGGTGCTCCACACATGGCCACATTGTCCCTTCCAAGACTCACAATTGGCCTGCTAGTATGGCTTTTCTCGACCTCTGTCGTTCAAAACACTCCAATTCCTCAGCAACCAGATGATCCTAAAGTCACTCCCCCACCTTCTACTTCGTTAGTTTCTCCCTCTCCTTCTTCCTCTTCACTTGGTGAAGCTAGTAACGCTAAAAACCAAGTAACTGAGAAGAATAAGAAAGGGAAGGAGAAGAAGAAGAAGAATCTAACAACGAAAGGGGGCAACCATGCATCATCTGGTGAAAATCCACACACTGCACCATCCAAACCTAAATCTGCATGTGTCATTTGCAAGGGATACCACTATCATCAAGATTTTCCCTGCATCCCACGGATCTTGAGGGACTGGTCTCCCTGCTTGCACAATTCGGTGTCTTCAACCTCTGACAAACATGTTGAGAGCACACCATCAACTAGTGAAAATGAAGTCAATGGACAAAAAGGAAGATCTAAATTTCCTTGTAGACTGTGTGAAGGCGATCATTACCTCCACCGTTGTCCTTTCCTAGACGAAGCTAAATGAGTCTTGGACAACCGTCCTGCTTCACCGTAGCGACTTCATGCTAGATACAAGAAACTCTTGCCGAGTCCGTCGCTAGTTGAAAATCCGACTGACACACCATTCTTGTCGATCGAAGCACCTATCATTAAAGATAGACCCTTTGAGTCCACACCAAACCAAAGTCAATAGGTCGAGACGGTAGTCGACCCAATCTTGTCTTCAGAAGGTCCACCTTCAGATGATACTCTCACCAAAGAGAATGAGAACGACACCATTCAAATTCTTTTCGTTAACACAGATTCCAATGAAGATGGGGGCAATCTACCCATTCCTTTACCGCAGGAAGAAATTTCATTAGAGATTTATCCGGCCATTTATTCGGTCCCACCTCCAAACAATCTAGCCATTTCCTTCGATTGGAATCTACTAGGGAGACCCCACTTACCATCTAATGTACCATTCTGAATCATAGTACAAGCTTACAGAATGATCATGGTTGGTACTATCATAGATGAAGGGGCTTCTGTGAGTATCCTTTCCTCAAATGCTTGGAAAGTGCTTGGTTCGCCATCGCTTCTGCCTGAGATTCGAAATCTGACAAGCTTCAACAAAGGAACCAGTCGATCGTTAGGGATCCTTCCAAATTTTCCTATAACTTTGAGAAGGAAAACCATTCATCTAAACGTGATGGCAGTCCAAGGGCCTCTAGATTACAATCTACTCCTTGGATGTGACTACATTTATAGCATGGGAGTTATTGTTTCCTCACTCTTTTGAGTGATGTGTTTTCCGCGTGAAGGCATAATGGTCAAGCTCGTAAACCAGCTTTTATTCCCCAGTTCAAACAAAACTACTAGTCAAATACCATCCCTAACTGGTCTTTTTGCAAAAGAAATGTCTCATCAATATCCAGTCCGTCCACCTGATAACCGCAAGTGATTCGGTGATTGTGACTGAAACCTAGAAGGCATGCGCTTTAGTCTACTTCGGCAGGAAAACCCTAGATATAAGGTAGGTTTCCGCATAGGAATATGACTAGTCTTATACCCCTGTCCATTTAGGAAAATGGATTTGGACTGGAAAAGGATTCCCCCATCAAAGGTTATGTGATTGGCACTAACAATAGTCACCTTTTTCCATTTCGATGGACATCGCCAAGGAAGTGTTTTGTCTGCTACGTGGATGGAACAATCTTGCTAATGCAAGAACTTCCGTATGGTAACCTGGAAACTCTACTTATACCTGGGGGCATGCAAACCTTTTTGCATGCAAGTGAAAAGCGACCTTTTATTTTCTTAGTTTGTAGGCTCTCAACCCTTTAAACTCGTAGGTTGGTCATTCCTAGCTTGCATACGAAAGGCTCCGGAGCATTTCGAATGGGGAAAGCTCCCTAACAAGACGAGCCGAACAAGACAGGCTCTCGATCTTTTTGTGTAATGATCCCTCAGGTCCAAAAAGATTAAAATCTAGAGGAGGGATGGCACTTTTGATCACTTTAACAAGTTGGAGAGGCCAATTGCTCGGTAATCTTTCATATTTTATGAGTCAGATGAAAAGAACTTAAAGGAGACTCGTTTTTTGAGGAATGAGTGATGTTTTCAGATAGCAACTGGTTCTAGGTAAGGTTTGGAACTTTTCAATCATGGCAGTGTAAAGAAGGTGGTTAATAGAATCACTCGTCAGAGTTGTTCCTCAAAAGGATAAACAATCAAATGGAGGCGTATGATTGGCTAAAAAAAAGTGGAGGTGATGGTAAGAACACGACTAAGGCTCAAAAGCTGATAATTATGCGATCGCAAAGATTATTTACTGAAGGTGGGTTCATTTTTTAATGAGCTTAAACTTTGGGGGAACATTTGCTCATTGCTAGGTTTATTTTTTAACGAGCTTGAACTTTGCGTAAAATTGCTTGAGATGATAGTCAGAGATGTTGATTTCACCATTAACACTATGTTCTTCTGACAGTTGTACTGCTTGTTCAATTACTCCATAAAATTGATTAGAAATGTAAATACATGCTTGAAAAATGAGCTAAACACCAATATTTTACTTGAATTACGTGAATAATAACATAAAAGTAGTTTTTACCTCTCATTTTTACCATTTCATTCAAATTTGGGATTTTTGGAGCTCTAGAGGTGTTTCCCCCCTTGATTTTCACCAGTTGATTCCGGGAGATTCTGTGGACTATTTTCGACGCCGTCTGGACCAGGTAGGAGCTAACCTTGAGCTCTTCAATTTCATTCTTTCCTTTTCTAATTCTGCACATGTTTTCCTATTCTTTTAGGCCTCTGGGGTTTGAAAAATTCATTCTCTCCCCATCTCACCTAGTATACATCGAAAGGTGCAATGCATACTGAGCTAGCCATTGGCCAGTCAGGATGCATCCCACCTAGTACATAGCTGGGGTGCGATGGGCGCAAAAAGGAAAGCTTATGTACTATTTTTTCATGGAAATTTTTCCTATTTTTGCTTGAATCAAGATCCTAATTCTTCTCTTGTTTGTTTTCCAGAGATTCATCAGATCAAGATGGTCGTTACATGGCATGAACGTGAGCATGAAGAAGAGGACATGGTTGCTTTACATGATCCAGGTACGGTGACTACATTACGGAACTGTGGCTTGCTCGAATTTTTTCGCATATCTAGCATGAGGCAACAAATCAATTTATTGCAATATTTTCTCGATGAATGGGATCCTACCAACCAAGTGTTCCAGATTCGAGGTAAATCCATCCCTTTGACAGTTGAGGATATCTACTTCTTGACCGGTTTATCGAGGCGTGGTGCCCCTCTCTCACTATCAGGATCCGCCCGTGGAGGTGAATCCGTGAGGTATTATATTCGTTGATTCTGTAGAGATGGATCTTATCCGACCAGGGACAACAAGATCAATATTTGAGATGTCACTGACTAGTCCTTGAGGACTATATTATTCACCTTTGCTAGATTAGCTAGTAGTGTGGCTCTTTATTTGGCCAACAGGTCCTATATGCAGTATGCTCTGGAATGCCTTGAACCAAAGGTATTGAAGTGGTGTGATGCAGTACTTCTGGTTATAAAAGAATAGCTTACCAAGGTGAAGAATAGAAGATCTAAGAACTTTGGTTATGGTTCTATTCTGACCACTTTCGCCTTGGAGAAGATCCCACTGATGCAGCCACAGTACATTTCACTCGGAGTGCCAGCGCCGACAGAACCACGGATGCAGAGATGGGTTGATCTTATGGCCAGACATGCTGGTCAATCACAGATTTCATTCTCTGATGCCTTCTTTGAGTGGTTCAACCGTCAGCAAATGGTCTTTTCCGAGTATCCATATGCTGGGATGGATTTCCGGGGTGACCCGGATTTGGTGCTGCCAGCTGGTGAGTAGTGGGGTGTTATAGGTAAAAGGATCTGACCATATCTCTGTTTATTATTTTTATAATGTTCTTATGTCTTTTAAATGTTATCAAGACTAATCAAACCCATATATTTGTGCAGATATTGGACCAGTGCGACCAGCAGTGCACCCGAGGGTAGCAGCTACCGTTCTAGCAAGAGAGGCTATAGGGAGGGTTGTCCTTCGCGATCTGGACGTAGCCGAGATCCTTGCAGTATTGCAGGATCAGATCGAGGGTCTCACCCTTGGTATTCAAGATGTGAGGATCGACGATTTACCTCTGAGATTACAGCACCATACTACTAGCATGCCGAGTCGATGGACTAGGCTCTTACGTATGATCGCATAGGCGGTGACTTGTTATCACCAGCACCATTAGTCTAGGGTGCTTTCCTACATTTTTGAGTTTTTGGGTCATGTGACCGATTTTGTCTTGGACACAGAACATTTTGACAAACTATAAACAGTTATATATATTTTTTATTTTCAGAGCTTTATTTTGGTCAAGTTATATGATCCTGATGCAAATGTTGATTAAAATGCTTTCTTTTATAAATGCTGCAAATGTCTATCTAACACGTAATTTGCTAATGAATCAGTTAATGTGTTTAAGCTTCTCGAAATGTGTTGATATTGAATAGAATCAAACTTCCTTTCCAAAATCCTGACCCTTAGGAACATACGATAGATAGTTGGATTCCGAACAGAATAGATGCCAGTAAACTATAGGATGACAAGTTGTGAGTCTAGTCTGACAATAAGTCAACGTATGCCACGTGCAATGGCATTAGAGAGAATTTCTATCAATGCGCTATACTCAGCGATGTTGTTCGTTGACCGACCAATACATACTCCTCTGAAACTCACTAACTCGCCGCTTGGATCAAAAATGGCCCAAGCCGCAGAAGATAGGTTCCGCGTACTATGACTAGCTCCATCGGCATATCCAACAAATGGTTCCAATAGGTTCGACATCTAAAACAAATGCAAAAGTGGATTATGTTAGTGTCGGTATCTTCATCCCTCCTTCGGAGATCAAATTCTCTTGTTGCATTGCATATTAGGTATCTCACCCGATCAGCTGCATTCCATTAGGGTCATGGATCATCTGACGGTAGTGGCTTATTACGCATTTTCCCTCATGTGCTGGCCCATTTTCATTCATCTAGCTCATCTGCAATCAATTTTTGTCTTTAAATCTGTAGAAGTCGTTTTTAGGGTTTTAGGTCTTATTAGGTCTAGGGTTTTAGTTTAAAATGTCTCAAAATGCTCAGTGATGGTCAGCAGGCACATGGGGAGGTCAAATAAAGTCCCAACAACAAAAATTTCCATAACCACTCACTCAGTGATTGATTTATCCTCAAAAGTGTCGGTATCTTCATCCCTCCGTTAGAGATCCAATTCTCTTGTTGCATTTCATATTAGGTGTCCCACCCGATCAACTGCATTCCATTAGGGTCATGGATCATCTAACGGTAGTGGCTTATTACGCATTTTCCCTCATGTGCTGGCCCATTTTCATTCATCTAGATCATCTGCAATCATTTTTTGTCTTTAAATCTGTAAAAGTCATTTTTAGGGTTTTAGGTCTTATTAGGTCTAGGGTTTTAGTTAAAAAGGTCTCAAAATGCTCAGTGATGGCCAGCAGGCACATGGGGAGGTCAAATAAAATCCCAGCAACAAAAATTTCCATAACCACTCACTCAGTGATTGATTTTTCCTCAAAACCCTGTTTTGAGGAAAAAGAGAGTATTTTATGTTTTTATGTATAAATTTGATGTAATTTCAATTCTTTCATATGTAAACAACTTCAGTGGAAACCCTAGTCACCTTTCCAAGCTTTAGCATCTCCATCACCTGCAAGGCAAATAAAAAATCAAGTCATTCAGTTCATCAAAGGCACAAATAAAGTAAACTGCCCAAAAAACAGAGTTGAAAAAGTGAGTTACAATGCAAACCTTACAAAAGTGGGTTTTATGAATGAAAAATCAAAAGTTCTTGTATATAAATCATTTTTCATGATTCAAAGATTTCATTTGCATCTAAAGAAAAAGGAGAGAACGAGTGAAAGGCCATATTAGAGAAAAAGAGAAAAATTGCAACAAAATTGGCAAGTTTCAGGGGCACGGCGCATTGGGTCGTGGGCGCGGCGCATTGGGCCGCCCTCCATAGTGTAGAAATTACACTGGCGCGACGCATAGGGATTCAAGCCAATTTCACCCACAATCTCTCCCAAATTTTCAAAATTTGCTCAATCTTTAGGTGTCCAAGTATGTCAAGCATTCTTCCACTACCAGTGAATGAGTTTCACTTAGAGTTTATGGTGATTTAATGAGGAAAACTTGAAACCCTACCTCCTTGCAATTTTGCCAAAAACAGTTGCAAAGGGTTTACAATTTGTGTTTTTGCTGCCAATTCCACTCCATCACTCCCTCACTCTTTGATTCCCTCATTCATTTTCCAGTTTCATCAACCCATTCCCTAATCCCCATATCCCTAAATTCATTCACCCCCTATCCCCAATTCCCATTATCCTAAACCCTAGCTGCAAAATCCCCAAACCCTAATTGCTATCCCATAGCCTAAAAACTATCCCTAAAACCCTTCTATTCCCTTAATTCCAGTCAGCAACATTCCCAAACCCCTCTTACCCTCTCCCTTCATAGTCCCTCATACATTTTCATACACTTGGCAACAAAAGATCAAAGACACCTAAAATCTCTTCATACTCATCTAAGAAAACTCAAATATTAGCAAACATGGAGTCTGATCCTTCCTATGAGAGGGATGATGAAACTGTCAGTGATTCTTCCCAATATCTTCATGTCACCATTCAGCTAAGTGTACCATAATTCAGAGGGTTTTCATCATCATGTCAGGTTCCAATGGGTCATTTTACACCTTGTTCATGCTTCAGTTGTGCCTAGGTAAGGTTCATTTCCCTCTCCTAGGGTTTTGAAGGAAATTTCTCTTGGATGGTCAAATCATCAGCAAAACTTGTATCCTGATGTTCATGCACCTTCCCCTATCCTTAATGTACCTTATTAAACACTTCCCATCATTTTTATTTTTTTTCCAAGGAAAAAACGGTAACCTTTTATTAAAAAATTTAATGAAAAGTTACACTATCACATGCAATGAAGCATTCAGTATGTTGCCACATGGGCTCGCAGCGTTAGTAAACTAACGTGCACAAAGAATAAGAAGGAGAAGAGAAAAGATAACGAAAAAAGGGAAAAAACCTGACTTCCGTTCAGGTTTTTCGCCCCTTTTTCTTTTCAACCTTGCGCCACTCTCCCACAGTGGGCTCGGTCGAGGCCATGACTAACTGAGTTGTTTCATTCTGTTGTCCTGTTTCTTTATCTGAATCTGAGGTATCAGAGTGATGCTGCCGTTTGTTGCCTCCCATGTTTTGATCCACGCTTATCATCTCTGACTGATTTTGCTGCTCTGCCTGAAATGAATGAGGCTGTAGCTCCTTGTTGACTGCTGTATTTTCCTTCTGGATCTCCAGATCAACCTCCTCTATGGTGGTATCATCCTCCTCTGCTTCTGTTTCTGCGTCTTCTGATACTGTGGGGGCTTTCTTTTCCGCCGTTCTCTTCTTTATGACATTGTCTATATTCTGCCATCCTTTGTGCTTCCTTTGTTGTGGCTTGCTCTTGTTAAGGCTTTTGCATGCATTGAACAGATGGCCTGTTTGTTGACATCCCCTGCACCTGAATGCTGTGTTCTCATAGTCCAAAGGTTGTTTCCATTGTGAATTGTTGAAGTTCAGGATGATGCTTTCTGGTAACCCCTGACTGAGATCAACCTCGACACAAATTCTAGCAAAAGTAAAAATTCCTTTTAAATGTCTTTCTGTATCAATCTTTAACATTCTGCCGAGGGCATTCCCTATTGCTGCTAAGGATGAAAAGTGCCAAAAATGCATCGGAAGATTATGTAACCTTACCCATACCGGCATTTTTGACACTACCATGGTGTTTGGATCAAACTCCGGGAACCAGGGGGTAACAAATAATCCCGCACTGCCCCAGAACCATGGTCCTTCGGTAAGAGCTTTTTCCTTCTCTTCTTCAATGCGAAAAACAACGATGAAGAAGCCTTTCGAACATAGGTGGATCCGGCAGTTTTTTGTCCATGCCGTGTGTATCCATTGATACAAGGCATCCGATCTAGGCCAGAAACCGTTAAATCTACAAATAACGGCGTTTTTTTGTAGATCTGTGAATATGCCCTTTACCTCTGGGATATCCAACGGAATGGATGGGCTCTCTGGTACTTCATCCACAATATACTGCCCTGGTGGGATATTAACAGTTGCATGTTCTTTCCCCTTTGGCATTTCTGTCCCTTTGGCTGCGTCTCTGTAGGATCCTGTAGGTTTTGATGTAGATCCCTTAGATCCACCTCGCAACCGGAGATTGAGGATAACCGTTGAATCTTTTGCCACCCTGTAATGCTGGAGAGTGTGTTGATTCTGCATGCATAGCCCTGAAAACAAAAGATTTTGTAATGCAACTGGAGTGCCCAGTTTGACCTGTATCTCTTTTTTTAAATCCAATACTGTCATCCAATCCCAGATCTGTACACAAACGTGTCTTCCTTCTGTTGATCTGATAAAAATTTGTTTCAGATCTGCAATATCTGCCTTGTTCAGGTTCCATTTTACTGGTTTGAGCTCTGGATCTGGCTGGCTTTCAACTGTCTTTTTCCAAGATCTGGCCCGATCCGATCGTTCCTCCCCAGGTCTATAGCAAATGGCCCGTTCTGGTGAGCCGTTTCCCCGATCATGGCATCTGAAATGATGCTGGTGGATGGCCGCCTCCCAATCCAGGGCCACCGAGAAACGTGCAGTCTTAAACCTTTGAAGTGCCGGCTCTCGCTTTCCATCCCGCAATAGATCTTTACCCAGATCCATTGGAAGCAGCCGTATTATGGATCGAGATCGCCGAAGTACCAGAAAAGGTAAAGGGAAAAGCGATTCCTCATTTACGCAGACCGGGTTAGCTGTCCCGGTTAAGTCACCAGCAGTGGAGGTCTTATCACTCCGATATTGAGAGAAGGGCGATAGATCTGGACCATATATCCTCGGACAGTGAAACGCCTTGCCCCGATTCGCCCTGAGGCAGTCAGATCGAGCCAAGGTGGGAGAAAAAACCTCGAGAAAACGATTATGTTGAAACGGATCCTGCTGCTCCTCTTTGTTTGTGGATCCGGGCCAAAGCCTCCAGGTGCTATCGAGAGCTATGAAGCCCGCGACCAGGTTCCAATCTGATCCTGCATCCAATGAAACAGTGGAGGCGGCGCCGGCGATCAAGAAACCTGCAGAAACCCTATCTTCTACTCCGGCCATTTCTCTCTCGCTGATCAAAGCTCGAAAAAATCATCAAAATCCACTTCCCATCATTGATATCCCTCAAATTCCTCATTTTCACACAAGCCCTAGTTTCTTGCTACAATTTGGAAATTTTCTAGGCTAGGCCTGTGTTTTGCCCTTTTGGACCTCTTCCCCTCACTCGATATCTAAAATTCACTTTACCCTGCTTTCTAACATCCCTTCCTACTTCCCAAAATTTCCTCAAGAATTTAGAATCCCCTTATCTCCTTCATTTCCCTTCATTTCGACAAATCCCCTGTTCCACACATCAGGGTAAGTTTTACTCAAATGATGTTTCTGAGAAAGGAAAGATGAATTTGGAAAAAATGAGAGACGTTTTTGTCCACAATAGCCAAGGAATAAAAACATCCTTCACTTTTTACACAGGTGTCATGGTTTTAGAGAAATGTCAAAAATACAGTTGCCTCAGGAGAATTGATGCACCTCTGAAGTGACTTTGGGAAAATCAAGATTTCTCCTAGCTTGGTTGGCCAAATGACTTGCTTGATGAGTCAAATGATAACTAGACAGAAAGATATTACAATGAGCTATCATGAGCTCAATTTGGGGTTGAGGAAGACCTTCAAAAGTTGACTGCAACAGCACTCTGCCTTTAGGCAGCCTCATTTTTCACATTTTGACCAGTCTTGGGAGATTTGACTTTTGACAGGGAAAATGAACTCCAAATTGAAAAATTAAAGTTGGGTTGGAAATTAGACTCAATAATATTTCCAATGAGCTATTTTTCACCCAATTTTGACACTAGGAAGGCCCTCAAAACTGGTCTACAAAAATGTGCTACGCATAGAAATTTTTAACACAAGTTTTTCTGCCCAATGCGTCACGCCACCTGGCACTCGCTTTTGATGGGGACCTCATTTTGAGGAAAGCTCAGAATTTTTGGATTTGGAATGAAAATATATGCTTTCCTACCAATGGAAAAGAAATTTGGATAGGTTTTGAGCCCCCAAAAAGGTCAAAAACACCCTAAAAATGACCTTTCTGCCCCTTTTTTGACACACAGGAAGTAGTGTTGGGAGAACCGAATTTTGGAGGGGAAAATGGAGGCCAAATTGAAAAATTCCACTTGGGTTGGAAATTACATAGATATACCTTTCCAAAAAGCACACTTGGAGAAAATTTGGACACCGGGAAGGCCTCCAAAATTGGCTGCAAATAGGCGATATGCATAGAGAAATCAGCGCGACGCATTGGGGAAATTTTGCTCAGTTTGACCAAAATACTCGGTTTTTCGCCTAGTTTCTTGACAGTTTTACTTTTCTCCTTCTTAATGTCAAACTCATGATGTAATTTGATGTAATTTTATGGATCTTGATGTAATTATGTTGAATTTTCACTCATATAGGTAGATTCATCGATGAAAAAGTTGTTTGAAACTGAATGAATAAGTTCCCTAGTTTCTAGAGGCAAGTTGTTCCACTGCCTGATTTCTAGTTCTCAGTTTAGAATTAGTTGGAACAGCTCATAAACTTGTGAGCTTGACCCCTATAGGCTATGATGAGTTATGATTTGTCTATATCTTGTGATATTTCAGTCATTAGCATGGTTGGACTCTTGAGAAAGCAAGGAGCTTCATTGTACACTCATATCAGCATTTTGGCTAAAGAATTGAGACCAGGGTTTGCAGCACTCTTTGGGATCCCTGTGGAATTTTGTTTTGGTACAATGCTTCCTTCTGTATTTGTTTATGTGTTATGTATGAAATTATCTATCTTATTTCTTCCTAACTAAATCAAACAAGAGTGAAAGTAGAATCCACTGAAATTGCAGTGCTCTACTTGAGGTTTGCTTTAATTTCTTGATGTTTTTAGCTGTTTGGAGAGGATCCATGGCTTCTCTTTCCCCCTTCAACTCCTCACATTTCTAATCATTCCACCTCATTCGATTTGAAGTGACAAAATCAAGTGCCTACCTTGCCCCATTGAGATCTCTGCAAAACTGAGCCTCATTCCCCACACCCAAAATCTGCCTTTCCATTAGAGCCAACAAAACATCATTTTATTCAATCAAACTCTTCTGCACACATACCTAGCCTAAGATAAATAGTTATATCAGCCATCTCAAGCCTTTAGTGATCATATTTTGCTGAGATTGACCAAGAGAGAGCCCTCTCCCGACCTGGTAGGGCTAGCTACCAGGTTATGCGTGGTTTGATGTTGGCCCTGGATCCTACCTTTCTCAGCCTGAGGTAGATTTAGGCTCTAACATATTACCTAACCAAAAAGATCACTCTTGACGAAAAAAAAATGTAACAAAAGCATATAAAGAGATTACTACACTTAGTCAAGCATAGTAACGCTTAAGGTACAACCTGTTTCGGGGTTGCACCAGTGGAATCCCATCATAATCTACTAGCTCGTAGGCTCCTTTTGCTAACACTCATTTAACAATGTAGGGACCCATCCATAAAGATTAGAACTTACCTGCTTCCAATTTATCGGATTCCTGATCGCAAAGCAAGACCAGGTCACCTTCTGAGAAGACACAGGGTTTGACATTTTTGTCAAATTGCGCCTTAACTCGTTTCTTATGAGCTTCGTTAGCCAAGGAGGCGTCACGACAGGTTTCATCCAATTGGATTAATTCCAAGAAATGAGCCTCTTCCTCTAAAGTTCTAGGGAGAAGGTCGGCTACGAGCTTGAGAGATGAAATCTCACACTGAATTGGTAATACAGCTTCCAGGCCATACACCAGCTGAAAGGGTGTAAACCCGATCGCATTTCTTACCGAGGTTCTGTATGCCCATAAGGCTGAGTACGGGATTAGGTGCCAACTCCGTTTGACTCCAATCATCCTTTGTAGAATGCGCTTCAAGACTTTGTTGATGGCCTCAACTTGTCTGTTAGCTTGTGGATAATATGAAGTAGAACTGTCGTGGGACAATCCTAATTTGGCAGCCAATTCATCCATCATGTGATTGTGGAAATGCGATCGATGATCTGTGACTATAGCTGAACACCGAACCTAGAGACTACATGATTGAAAAAGAAAAGAGCAGTTGTTTCGCCGCTGTTGTTTAATGTAGGCATCGCCTCGACCCATTTCGTAAAATAGTCAACTACGACTATGATATACCCATGCCCCCCAGCCGAGGTGGGGTTACATGTCATGAAATCTGTTCCCCATTTGGCGAATGGCCCAACAACAACTACTGGATGTGTTGGCATTATGATTCTGTTTTGGCTCTATGGTACAGGTGTTGTACTTGATGGCAACTCACTCAAGTGGCAAAACTCTTTTCAGGCTCTTAAAATGATGGAAAATAAGAGGTTCACAGTTGCATCGTTCAAAAGGTGCAGACCCGCAGGTTCGCCGTCTAGGGAGTGCAGACATACCCGTAGGTTCACCATTCATAAGGTGCGGTCCCCCAGTTCACTCACTCCAATGCAGAGAAGCGCACTCACGTGGGGTATCCTATGTTTGGCCCTTGGTATTTAGCCTGTCTTTTACAATCCTATGGTTTTGGCCCGTGGTATAGGATCTAATTTATTGAACCCCGGTTTGGATCCCTTGTATTGGTTTTTGATGGTTTTGTCCCATGGTGTGGATAAGGGTTTGACTATAAAAAGGGGAAGGAGATCACTTGGCTTGTCACTTGTGAAAAATTGAATATCTTAAGATCTGAAATTTTGGGTGTTTGGTTTACAAAGCTAAGATCTAAATCAAGGAGAAATCTTAAGGTGAATCTATTGATAAGTCGTGAACTCTCGGGCGCATGATCAGATCTGTGGATCTGACTGACTGTGGAACATTGGAGGACTGTTAATTTGGCCCTAATCAGAGGTTCGTAGGTGATCCACGGTGTAGGTTCGGGGGTACGCATTGCAGTAGAAGACGCAGTGCGGGGGTACACATCGCTTCAGAAGGCTCAGTGCAAGGTACGCAGTGCAGAAGAAAGCAAAGTGCGGAGATACGCAGAGGCACAGAAGGAACAATGCGGAGGTACGCGGTCTGACACACAGTGCAGTGCGTATCTGAGTTGAGGTACACAGTTCAGCTGAAGGGAAGTTGCGGTGGTACGCAGAGCAGTATAAGGATACAGTGCGGATCTGCGTAGTTCAGGCACAGAAAGGCTACAGATACCCGCATGTTTATATTGGTGAAGTTGCGGACCTGTCTTGAAACATTTATTGGCTGTCTTTTATCTATTGTTGTAGAGTTTTGGGTTTAGATTTCTGGTACCACTTTTCTGTTTACAGCATTCTGAGTAGTTGGGTAATTCATTGGTTGAATAAGGAGATTGGGTGATTTTCATGTACTTGATGATTATTTGATCTTCTTGGATCCAATCTAAAAATTAATGAAACGTGGTTCGTCAAGAAGTAGAAGAGAAAAGGGGGTTGTAGCTCCCTTCTAGGAGAGACTAGAAAACAAGAGAGAGTTGTAGCTCTCTGCAGGTTGTAGCGTGCGTGCTGGCAAAGGACTGCACCAGTTCAAAATCCTTGTAAAAGAAGTTTCTAAATTGAAAGAAGATAGAGACATATTGCAGCAGGTGGTTTTCACCCACATTGGGTTTCCACCTTATATCTAGTGTTCTTTGGTGTGCTTATCTATTTTTCTGGTTCTTGTTCATTATTATATGGTACTGACATACAAATTAATGATCAATATCTGAAGACTAATTAAAGTATAAATCTGGAAGGCATATTGAAAATAATTTGATAATACTGATTCACCCCCCCCTCTCAGTATTATTTCCAACAATTGGTATCAGAGCAGGTTCTTCAGAAGAAGCTTGATCGCTTGAAGGAAGATCTTGCATCATGAGCAACTACGAGAGATAAGCATCAATCAGGCCACCGATTTTTGATGGGACAAACTTCGTTTATTGGAAGGTAAGAGTTACTGCCTATCTTCAATCTCTTGGTACAGAAGTTTGGGATATCATAGATACATGGTATACTTTTCCTTCAGCAACTCCTATAGATCCGGCGGAGAAGAAGAAATATGAAACAAATGAAAAGGCGGTCAATACTTTATTAGGATGCCTATCTCAATTAGAATTTGTCAAGGTAATGCAGTTTAAATCTGCAAAAGAGATATGGGACAAGATTGTTCTGAGCTATGAAGGAGATGATCAGGTAAAAAGAGCAAAACTTCAAACCCTCAGGATTCAGTATGAAAATCTCAGGATGTATAATGATGAAAGTGTGGCTAACTATTTTCTTCGTGTAGAGGAGATTGTTAATTGTATGAAAAATTTGGGTGAAGAAATAAAAGATGCTATTTGGTTGAAAAAAATCTAAGATCTTTGTCCCCTAGCTTTGAATCTAAAGTTTCTGCTATAGAAGAAAAAGAGAATCTACAAAGCCTTAAAATGTCACAGTTGCACGGAATTCTAACTGCTTATGAAATGAGGAAAGGAGGTCCATCAGACAGGAGAGAAGCTGCATTCAAGGCTTCAGGCAAAGGCGAGTACTACGAGTCAAGACACGTATCAGAAGAAGAAGAAGAATCAAATTTTGTCAGAAATATTCAACGGAGTACTGGACAGTTCCGAGGTAAGTTACCTTTCAAATGCTTTGCTTGTGGGAGAGTCGGTCACTATGATACCAAATGTCCTCACAAGGATAATATTGACAAAGGAAAGGAACCTGTTAGATGGAACAAGAAACAGAATGCAACTAAGAAAAGTTACTACACTCATGAAGACAGTGATGGCCTATCAAATAGTGACGAAGATGAACGAGGTAATGATTATAAACTTTTAATGGCCTTTGAAGATGATGATTACATGGATGCTATAGATATGGATGACTTTTATGAAGAGATTTCTAGACTCAAGACATGTTTAGAAGAAAAGAATGTGATCATTGATACTCTGCAATTTCAACTTGATGAAAAAGAAAAATCTCTTGAGAAGTTAGAATGTGAAATTGTTGGCCTTAGAAAATAAATTGAGAAAACAAAGGCTTTTAATCTTAAGTTTGTTAAAGGATCTGAAACTCTAGATGAGATTACCAATGTACAGCGTTCTCCACTAATCAAGACAGGTCTAGGTTATAATGGAGAAACATCTCAAGCATCCACCTCAAAGAGTTATCTTGATGCAGCAAGGAGGAATGAGCAAAAGCCCAATGGAGATCATCAGGTAAAGCAGGGATGAATTACATCAAGAACAAACAAAGACTACTAGGTAAACCAGGGGCAATCCATCTTAAGGGTGAACAAAAGCTACAACCAACCACAGGTAAAAACTTCTCAATTTGCTTCAAGAATGGATGACAATAGAAACTACAATCATTTGGCTGGTAGATTTGATAATCGCAGAAGTTTCTTCAATGGCCAATGTTTCTCTTGCCATAACTTTGGTCACAAAGCAGCTCAATGTGTTTCCTATAAGACAATCATGATTAGAGAAGCTCAAAAACAAAGAAGTATGACCGGGATTACGAAAATGACCTATAACAATTTTTTGGCCCTTGAAAATGAAATTGAATGTTCTATTTGTAATAATTTGGTCATGAAGATTCATAATGCAGGAGTAGGTTTCGGCAGAAAAAGGAACAAGCCTCAAGCACCCGAACATGGAGAATAAAGGAACCACAACCAGAAAGATGTGGGATAGCTTTTTATGCAGAAGGACAGGAAAATCTATGGTACATCGACAGCAGATGTTCAAAGCATATGACAGGTGATAAAGAAAAACTTGAATCATATACTGCTTTAGAAAAGGGTAAGAAAGTTTCTTTTGGAAATGATACCCCTGCAGCCATAAAAGGAAAAGGCACTGCTCACTTGAAAGAAAAGGTCAAAGCTGGAAATGTTTTGTATGTTGATGGCTTGAAGCATAATCTACTGAGTGTCAGTCAGATGTGCGATCAAGGAACCGAGGTAATATTTCAATCAAATGGATGTTGTAGGTTTTAACCCTGTACAGAAATTACCTGCATACGAATTCTTAAACAAAGAAAATAAACAATGCGAGAGCATAACCCATAAAACACATATGCACAGAGATTTTTCCCTGGATCCCAAAATCGGGACTACCAGCTTGATTTTTCATTATATTCCTTTCAATGTTACAATACATATTTATACATGCCGAAGCATCCAATACCATGGACCGAAAAACCATCGCGTCCAATACCATGTGCGAAAATCATGCACAAAACCATAGGTAGGTTCGCCCAACCTAATATAGGGTCCAAAAAAAATTTTCCCGGGGCGCTGCTCCGGACCCCATAGAGGGGGGCTACCCGCCCCCCCTGTGACCCCCCCGCTGCGCAATCGGCGTAGGTTAGTCGTGGAAAGAATATAACACAACCCAACAATCTCCCACTTGTTGTTTTCTTTCCACAGGGGGCCACAGGAGAGCTTAGTCATTTTTCCAGCCCTGAAACACCCATTGTTTCTCTACACCAAGAGAACTTCTCAGAGCTCACAGATTTTGTCAATGCATCTGCAGTATTCTTCAAAGTGTCCACCTTTACCAGCAACACCTTTTTGTCTTCTATCATATCCCTCACAAAGTGATACTGAACATCAATGTGCTTTGTCTTTCAATGATAAGCAGGGTTCTTTGCCAAGAAAATTGCACTTTGGCTGTCACAGTCTATTCTTATAGCTGCCTGTACTAACCCCATACTTGAACACAATCTCTGCAACCAAACTGCTTCCTTGCTTGCATGAGTGGCTGCCATGTATTCTGCCTCTGTAGTTGATAGTGCCACTACAGATTGTTTCTTACTCATCCAACTGACTGCACCTCCAAATAGGTTAAACACATACCCACTTGTAGATCTTCTCTGATCCAGATCTCCAGCCTAGTCTGCATCAACAAAACCATGAATATCGAACACTCTGTCCAATCCTGGTCTTCCTTGGTAGCACAAACCATAATCACTAGCGCCATGCAAATACCTGAAAACCCGCTTCACTGCTGTCCAGTGCTCCTTCCCAGGTTTTGACATAAACCTACTCAATACTCCCACTGCATGTGCAATGTCTGGTCTAGTACAGACCATTGCATACATCAGGCTACCGACTGCACTTGCATATGAGACACGGGACATGTCCTCTTCCTCTTCTTGTGTCTTGGGACACTGTTCAGCAGATAACCTCACACCTACAGGAATAGGAACCTTCACCGGTTTACTATCCTGCATATTAAACCTCTGCAGTATTGTCTCGACATACTTCCTCTGGTTTAACCAGAGCTTCCTCTTTGCCCGATCTCTTTTAATTTCCATGCCCAAAATATAGTTTGCAGCACCAAGATCTTTCATGTCAAATTTGGAGGACAATTGGGTCTTCAAATCCTGGATAATTTCTTTGTCATTTCCAACCAGCAACATATCATCCACATACAAGACCAGATAAATAACACGGTCACCAATTAATTTAAAATACACACAATGATCTGCTTTGCTTCTGGTGAAGCCAAGTCCCCGTATAAATGTATCAAATTTCTGATACCACATCCTTGGTGACTGTTTTAACCCATAAAAAGACTTCTTTAACTTGCATACCAGTTCTTTCTTACCCTTCACCACAAAGCCTTCAGGTTGCCTCATGTAGATTTCCTCTTCCAAATCCCCATGAAGAAATGTTGTCTTCACATCCATCTATTCTACCTCAAAATCAAAAGCAACAGCAACAAATAAAAGTAATCTAATAGAAGCTACCTTGGCAACAGGAGAAAAAATATCACCAAAATCAATTCCCGGCACCTGGGAATAACCTTTTGCTACCAACCGAGCTTTGTATTTCTCCACCTTTCCTTCTGCATTAGTCTTCTTCTTTAACACCCATTTGCTGCCAATGGGTTTCCTTCCAGCCGGCAACTCTACCAGATCCCAAGCCTCATTTTTGTGCAAAGATGCCATTTCATCAACCATGGCCTCTTTCCAGAGTTTTCCATCCTCTGAATCCACTGCTTCCTTCACAGTTCTGGGATCATCATCAGTAACAGACAAAGCAAAATTTGAACTGAAAGCAGATGGACTATACCTTTCTGGTTGCCTTCTTTCTCGACCTGATCTTCTCACAGCCAGAGTTTGTGGCTCTTCATCTTCTGATTCCTCCTCTGCTGCAGAGTCTGATTCTTCCTCCTTTGGCTCAAACTCTATCTTCTCAGGTTCCTTTGGTTGGACTTCAGATTGAATAACATCTTTTACCTCTCTGAACACCACATCTCGGCTGTACACAACCTTCCGTGTGACTGGGTTCCAAAGCTTATAACCCTTTAAACCATCCTTATACCCAATAAAGATGCACTTTTCATATTTACTATCCAACTTGGTTCGTTTCTCCTTTGGAACATGTACATATGCATCACAAACAAATACCCTCAGATGTGAAAGAGAGGGTTTCTTACCAGTCCATACTTCTTGTGGAGTCTTATCCTCCAACGCTGATGAGGGTGATCTGTTGATCAGGTAACGTGCAGTATCCACCGCCTCTGCCTAGAATTCCTTTCCTAACCCGGCACCACTGAGCATGCTTCTTGCCCTTTCCATCAACGTCTTGTTCATTCTTTCTGCGACTCCATTTTGCTGAGGTGTATATGGAGTAGTCTTCTGCCGTGCTATACCACACTTCTTACAAAATTCTTCAAATTCCTTGCTGCAAAATTCTCCACCATTATCTATCCTCAGCACCTTTATCTTCTTCTCTGTCTGATTTTCCACCAGAGCCTTAAATTCTTTAAACCTGTCAAAGACTTCAGATTTCTTCTTAAGGAAATATATCCATGTATTCCTTGAGAAGTCATCTATGAATGATACATAGTACACAGACTTACCCAGTGATGGAACCTTCACAGGTCCAAACACATCACTGTGCACAAGCTCTAATATCTGTTTCGTCCTCTTACCACCAGAGGGGAAACTCACTCGATTCTGCTTCCCATACACACAATTTTCACAGAAATCAAAATCCAGAGGGCTATCATTCGTACCTTCTACCATACCTTTACCATGAAGTATTCAAAGGCCCTTCTCTCCAATATGTCCAAGCCTTTGATGCCACAACATGGTCTTCTCTCTAGAGACCACTAGATTTTCTACTCCATTTTCAGGAACCATAGAACTATTGCACCCATCAACAACAGTGCTACCTTGCAGCTTGTACAGAGTTCCAATCCGAACTCCCCGCATCAATATCAGTGCTCCTCAAACCATCTTGCAGGTATCTTTCTCGAACACCGTCTTTACACCTGCATCATCCTACTTGCTTACAGAAATCAGATTTCTAGCCAATGCAAGAATATGTAGAACACCCGGAAGTGTTCTAACCCTTCCACCTTGCAACTTCAACTTTACTTTTCCCCGACCAATGATTCTAGCCTTCCTATCATCTCCTAAGAAGACATCACCACCATCGTATTTCTCATACTCGCAGAACCACTCTCTATGGGGAGTGAAGTGAAAGGATGCACCTGAGTCAATCAACCATGCCTCATGATCTACATGTGTACTTGAAGAAGCCAAGTACACATCCCCACCTTCATCTGAGGTGGTTTTCGCCTCTGCAGAAGGAGCATCATCAGATCCCTTTCCTTTATCAGGAGCTTTAGATTTACAATCCCTTCTGAAGTGCCCTTCCTTTCCGCATTTCCAGCACACCACCTTTGTAGGTTTTCCTGGAGATTTAGATCTCCCTCTAGATTTAGATCTCCCACTCGATGACTTATTTTTGTTTCTGTTCTGGGACCGTCCTCGTATAGACAAGGCATCACCATTCTGGTTGTCCATATTCTTCCGTCTCATCTCCTCCGTCAGCAAGGCTGAAACTATTTCATCAAACTGCAAAGCAGTTGCATTGCTACCTATTGCAATAACCAGACTATCCCACGAATCTGGTAGAGAACACAATAGACTGATGCACTTATCTTCATCTGAAATTTTAATATCAACAGATAATAATTGACTTACCACAGTATTAAACGCATTCAGATGCTCTGTCACCGAGTCTCCATCTTTCATCCTCAGGTTATACAGCTTTTTTCGCAGGAACAGTTTATTCACCAGAGACTTAGATTGGTACAAAGTCCCTAACTTGACCCACAAAGCCTTTGCCGTAGCTTCCCCTGATACATTCAGCAATACTGAATCTGAGACACACAATCGTATTGTGCTCTTTGCCTTCCGATCAAATTTCTTCCATTCTTCATCGGTCACTCCCGATGGTTTAGTACCCGAATCTACCGCGATCCACTGATCTTTATCGACCAACAGATCCTCCATCTTGAGTTTCCACAACTCAAAACTCTGACCATTGAACTTCTCAATCTCGATCTTTCCACTGCTCGCCATCTTCTTTCACCACCAGAATCGATCTTGCAGATCTCCCACTGAACAGGGTCTACCACAGGCCCGAGCGAAACCCCTCAGCAACAAAGGCGTCCCCTTGAAGCCAAACCTGGCTCTGATACCAAATGTAGGTTTTAACCCTGTATAGAAATTACCTACATACGAATTCTTAAACAAAGAAAATAAACAATGCGAGAGCATAACCCATAAAACACATATGCACAGAGATTTTTCCCTGGATCCCAAAACCGAGACTACCAGCTTGATTTTTCATTATATTCCTTTCAATGTTACAATACATATTTATACATGCCGAAGCATCCAATACCATGGACCGATGTAGCGTTCGTGATCTTGATACAGGAAAAACAGTGATCAAAGGTAGAAGAACTCCAAATAATCTATACATATTTTAAGAAGGACAACAACAATGATATTTGAGCAAAGATGATGAACATTGGTTATGGCACCGGAGGTTGGGGCATCTAAGCTTTTCACAAATAAGGAAAGCATGCAAATACCAGGTAGTTCGTGGTCTTCCAGATATCAAAATTCCAGACAACACCATATGCAAATCATGTCAGTTTGGTAAGTAAACCAGAACTAACTTCCCTGAGAAGGAAGGATCAGCCAGCAGGCCTCTTGAACTAGTCCATACAGATGTATGTGGTCCATTTAGGACAAGCTCACCTCGAGGAGAAGAATACTTTATATTATTCATTGACGACTTCTCTAGGATGGTTTGGTTGGGACTTATGAAACACAACGACGAAGCATTCGAAAAATTCAAATCTTTCAAAGCCTTGGTTGAAAACGAATCAGATCACAAAATTAAGTGCCTCAGGTCCGACAGGGGTGGGGAGTTTACCTCAAATGAATTTTTTGATTTCTGTGAAGAACATGGAATAAGAAGGGAATTCTCTACAGCTAGGACTCCTCAGCAAAATGGAGTGGTGGAAAGGATGAACAGAACAATCCAACAAATGGCTCGTGCTATGCTTGATGAGTCTGGGACTCCTGCAACCTTCTGGGGTGAAGCTGCATTTGTTGTGGTTGTTATTCTCAACAAAACAAATGTCCGTGTGAATAGCACTCAAACTCCTCATGAGCTCTGGTATGGTGAGACTCCTTCGGTAAAGCATTTCAAAATTTTTGGGAGCAAATGCTATATCAAGAACACTGATGAACAGCTTGGCAAACTTGAACCTAGAGCAGATGAAGGCATTCTCCTTGGTTATTCTCCCCACAGCAAAGCATATAAGTGTTACAATAAAAGACTTGGAAGACTTGTTGACAACATTGATGTAGTGGTTGATGAAAAAGGATACATCCCTAGGCAAGTAAATCATAAAAATATCGAAGAGGATGAAGACTACTCTCCAAATCAGACAAATGATGAAGAAGAACCTCAAGAGGCACCCGAGGAGCAAATAAGGATAGAAGAGAAGACTCCATCCAAGTACGTTCAAAAGAATCATCTAGAATCTCAGATTCTGGGGCAGAAAGAAGCAGGTGTACAAACAAGAAGAACAATTGCAGAAGCCTCAAGCTATTTGGCGTTGCTCTCCTCCATTGAACCACAAAATGTAAGAGGCATGCAAAGATGAATGTTGGGTCAAGGTGATGGATGAAGAACTTGAGTAGATCGAAAAGAACAACACTTGGGAGTTGGTTCCTAGACCAAAAGATAAGAATGTCATAGGGACAAAATGGATCTTCAAAAATAAGTTGAATGAAAATGGAGAAGTAATTAGAAACAAGGCCAGACTTGTGTGTAAAGGGTATGCTCAACAAGAAGGAATAGACTTCGAAGAAACTTTTGCTCCCGTTGCTAGACTTGAGGCCATCTGAATGTTCCTTGCTCTCTCAAGCTTTCAGAAGTTCAAAGTTTTTCAAATGGGCGTGAAATCAGCCTTTCTGAATGGGGACTTAGAAGAAGAAGTGTACATTGAGCAACCAGATGGTTTCATCCTTGGGAATGATCCAAATCTTGTATGCAGACTAAAGAAGGCTCTCTATGGTCTTAAACAGGCTCCAAGGGCTTGGTACTATCGTTTGGACAAATATCTTCATCAACAAGGTTTTTCAAAGGGGTCAGCAAATAGCAATCTTTACATAAAAATTGAAAATGACAAATTACTAATACTTGTTGTGTATGTAGATGATATTATATTTGGCAGCAATGAAGAAGCTATGAGTCAAAGCTTTGCCTTGGTAATGCAGAAAGAATTCAAAATGTCTTTGCTTGGAGAACTGACATATTTTCTTGGATTGCAAATCCAACAAAATGAAGGCGGGGTCTTCTTGTCTCAAACCAAGTATCTCAAGCAGATTTTGAAGAAATATGGCATGGAAGATGTAAAACCAGTATGTACCCCCATGGTCACAGGATGTAGCCTCAGTGCAAATGATGATTCAACAGCACTGCATCAACCAACCTACAGATCTATTTTTGGAAGTCTACTTTATTTGACAGGTACCCGACCAGACATCATGCATGCAGTGGGAATAGTTGGAAGATTTCAGGAAAATCCAAAGGAAACTCATCTTCAGGCAGTGAAGAGAATTTTCAAGTACCTTCAAGGAACTCAAAACTATGGCTTATGGTATCCTAGAGATACAGATCTCACACTTCATGCTTATACAGATGCAGATTGGGCCGGAAGCGTGGATGAGAGGAAGAGCACAAGTGGTGGTGCATTCTTTATGGGTTCCAGATTAGTATCTTGGTTTAGCAAGAAACAGAGTTCGATTGCTTTATCTACAACTGAAGCTAAATATGTGGCTGCTGCATCTTGTTGCACTCAACTCCTTTGGATGATGCAGACCTTCCAGGATTTTCAGATCACTTGTACTCCACCTAACTCCATCTTATGTGATAATACAAGTGCAATCAGCATTTCAAAGAACCCAGTCATGCATTCAAATACCAAGCACATACCGATCAAGTATCACTTTCTCAGGGAACAAGTGCTTGAACAAAAGGTAAAGTTGGAGTATGTTCCTTCTAAGGAACAAGTTGCTGATATACTCACCAAACCATTGCCCAGGGAGACCTTTGAATACCTCAGGCAAAAACTAGGGGTTGTTGATGCATCATCCTGTTGTTGAATCTCATATGTTTCAGAGATTGTTAGCTGTATGCGAGGTTCATATGGGGTATACGCGTACATTTGCTGGTTTATGGATTGGTCGAAGATCGCATAGCACTGGTTCAGGGGGAGCACATATAATGCATTGTTGGCATTATGGTAGCACAGAAGGCAAACATGGATGCTGATCTGAATATCGGTGCAATATGTCTCTTTCATTCGTGGTGTATGGTGGATTATGGTTTGCAGATCTGGTTTACAGTCAGGGGGAGCATGATCAACAGAACAAAGACTTAAGCATGGTCTCAGGGGGAGCATAACCCTTTGCCCTTGATGTCAAAGGGGGGGGATGACGATGAGGATCTTAAGGTTGCCATCAAGTCCAAAGGGGGAGATCGTTGGCATTATGATTCTGTTTTGGCTCTATGGTACAGGTGTTGTACTTGATGGCAACTCACTCAAGTGGCAAAACTCTTTTCAGGCTCTTAAAATGATGGAATATAAGAGGTTCGCAGGTGCATAGTTCAAAAGGTGCGGACCTGCAGGTTTGCCGTCCAGGGAGTGCAGACATACCCGCGGGTTCACCATTCATAAGGTGCGGTCCCCCAGTTCACTCACTCCAATGTAGAGAAGCGCACTCACGTGGGGTATCCTATGTTTGGCCCTTGGTATTTAGCCCATCTTTTACGATCCTATGGTTTTGGCCCGTGGTATAGGATATAATTTATTGAACCCCGGTTTGGATCCCTTGTATTGGTTTTTGATGGTTTTGTCCCATGGTGTGGATAAGGGTTTGACTATAAAAAGGGGAAGGAGATCACTTGGCTGGTCACTTGTGAAAAATTGAATATCTTAAGATCTGAAATTTTGGGTGTTTGGTTTACAAAGCTAAGATCTAAATCAAGGAGAAATCTTAAGGCGAATCTATTGATAAGTCGTGAACTCTCGGGCGCATGATCAGATCTGTGGATCTAACTGACTGTGGCACATTGGAGGACTGTTAATTTGGCCCTAATCAGAGGTTCGCAGGTGATCCATGGCGTAGGTGCGGGGGTACGCAGTGCAGGAGAAGACGCAGTGCAGGGGTACGCATCGCATCAGAAGGCTCAGTGCGAGGTACGCAGTGCAGAAGAAAGCAAAGTGTGGAGATACGCAGAGGCACAGAAGGAACAGTGCGGAGGTACGTGGTCTGACACACAGTGTAGTGTGTAAATGAGTTGAGGTACGCAGTTCAGCTGAAGGGAAGTTGTGGTGGTACGCAGAGCAGCAGAAGGATACAGTGCGGATCTGTGCAGTTTAGGCACAGAAAGGCTGCGGATACCCGCAGGTTTATATCGGTGAAGTTGCGGACCTGTCTTGAAACATTTATTGGTTGTCTTTTATCTATTGTTGCAGAGTTCTGGGTTTAGATTTCTGGTATCACTTTTCTGTTTACAGCATTCTGAGTAGTTGGGTAATTCATTGGTTGAATAAGGAGATTGGGTGATTTTCATGTACTTGATGATTATTTGATCTTCTTGGATCCAGTCTGAAAATTAATGAAACGTGGTCCGTCAAGAAGTAGAAGAGCAAAGGGGGTTGTAGCTCCCTTCCAAGAGAGACTGGAAGACAAGAGAGAGTTGTAGCTCTCTGCAGGTTGTAGCCTACATGCTGGTAAATGACTGCACCGGTACAAAATCCTTGTAAAAGAAGTTTCTAAATTGAAAGAAGATAGAGACATATTGCAGCAGGTGGTTTTCACCCACATTGGGTTTCCACCTTATATCTAGTGTTCTTTGGTGTGCTTATCTATTTTTCTAGTTCTTGTTCATTATTATATGGTACTGACATACAAATTAATGATCAATAGATGAAGAATAAATTGAAGTATGAATCTGGAAGGCATATTGAAAAGAATTTGATAATACTGATTCACCCCCCCTCTCAGTATTATTTCCAACAGGATGCAGAGGTGCGGGTGGTATTCAGGTTTTATGGTCGAAGATTTGACAAGCATGGCAACTTCTGACTGTGATTATGCAATCTTTGAGCATTGTTGGCCAGAAGTAACCAGCTCGTAAAATATTTTGTGCCGTAGCATAACCAGATTGATGCCCCCCACACGTGTCTGAATGACAATCATTCAGGACTTTTTCGGCCTCCTCATGGATGAGGCACCTTTGCAGAACTATATCGATACCACAGCAGTAAAGTGTATCACCGACGATCATGTAGTCTTTTTCTTGGTATCGAATATGTCATTTCTCTAAGCGAGAGGTATTAGGCCTATATGTTTGGGTTTGGAGATAGATGATTATATCTCCATACCATGGATCGCTTGACGATATCAAAAACAAAGATTCATCCACAATTGATGCTTTGGATTTTGAATCGTTGGACGACGATGGGAAGTCGCATAGTAACTCTGCGAAAACTAGAGATTTCTTTGATTTGGATTTTACAAATTATAGATCAAACTATTGCAAAATAGCTATCCATTTCAAATATTTGCCCCCAAGTAACTGACGTGACTTAATATAAGTCATGGGGTTGCAATCTGACAAAATGGTAGTTTTACGAAAGAGGATATAGTGACGAAATCTCTGTACTGCTTGAACAATGCAAGAGCCAACTTTTCAACATAGGAGTACTTTCTTTCTGTATCATTTAAGTTTTAGCTTAAATAATAGATCGGATGTTCGATTCCATTTTCTTCTTGAACTAAAACCATTGCGATGGTTGTATCTGCTGCAGCTAGATATAGGTTAAAGTCTTTTTGATAATAAGGAGTGTACATTAATGATGCTTTTATTAGGGATTCCTTTAGAGCATCAAAGGAAGCTTGCGCAACCTAATCCCAGTTGAAGGGTACTTCTTTTTTCAAAAGACACGTATAAAATTTAACAAGTTCGGCATAATTTGGAATGAACCTCCTCAGAAAGTTTTCTTTCCCTTGGAGTTACTGAATCTGAAGCAAATTTGAAGGTGGAGGCATATTGATGATTACCTGAACCTTACATGGGTCAAGTGGAATTCCATCCTTAGAAACCACGAAGCTAAGTAAACGACCAGAACCGACACAAAACACACACTTGTGTGGATTGAGTCGTATCTTGTAGTGATAGCAACGTAGAAATATAGCTCTCAAATGCTGCGGATGATCAGTCCACTTTCGCGAATGAGCCGGAAGATCGCCGAGATATGGTTGAACGATGTTCTTGATGTCATGAAAGGCATAGTTCATATCCCTCTGAAAGGTTGCCCCTACATTCTTTAAACCGAAAGGTAATTTTCGGTACACGAATGTGCCCCACGGACATATAAATGTAGTCTTTGATTGGTCCTGTGGGTAGATATTTATTTGATTATACCCAGAAAATCCATCCATAAATGAAAAGATTTCGCATCCGGTGCATTCATCAATTATCTGGTCGATGAAGGGTGTAGGGTAGTTGTCCTTCAAGCTTGGTTTACATCCATGTAATCAATGCACACTCTAATCGTTCCTTGCTTTTTCATCACAGGAACAATATTCGATACCCAATCAGTTAGAGAAACCGGGTAAATGAAACCAGCATGTAAAAGTTTTTCAACTTCTGCCTTGATGGTAGCAGCTTTCTTCGGGTGCACCTACCGAAGCCGTTGTCAGACTAGTTTGACATCTGGATACATCTTGATTTCATGTTCAACTATGCTCGAGTCAATGCCTGGAATTTATTCATATGACCATGCAAAGACATCTCTGAATTCACGAAAGAGAGCACAATATATTTCCAGTTCTGAAGAAGAACAAGATTTTCCGACATGAATATTCTCTACAACATTAGGTTTGATCGAGATATTTATGGCAATAGTTTCTTCAATATTGAACAAATTTCGCTCGAAAACCACCACATTTATAGTATTTGATAGAAAATCAAAAACTGAAGGATGATCAAGGTCGGTGGAATAATCTTTGTTGTAATCCGGAAGATGGGAATGATGGTGGTAATCTTCCCATGGTGCCTCTCCTATCATCATCAACTAAATAATTCCTTCGTCTGTAGAATGTACATGTGACCAAGGATCTGAAGAGGTGCCATATTCTTTTGACCTATCTACCCAAACACTCAATGAGCGTTGATTTGGCTTTGCCACCCAGGTCGAGAAAATTGATTGCTACAAAATCTCTATTTGGCTTGGAGGCAATCCCTGTTGATGATCCATGCAAAAAAAATGTTCGGAAATCTTCTGAATGGAAGATATCATATTGCAGGTTCCTACTGTTGCTACTTCCGCCATATTACTCAGAGGTGGTAGGGCAAAAGTACCCATCAATGCAGGGTCTTTCAGTAGGCCTGCTCCGACATTTTGAAGCAAATGAGAGCTTCCATGGATCATTAGGATGCTTCCTATAACTTGTGAACTGTTGGGGAGAAAGGTTTGTTGATCAAAGATTGTAGTTCCTCCTTGAAAAGGAAATGCAATCTTTCTAAAATATGTTGATACAACAGCAGCCATAGCATAAATCTAGGGCCTTCCTAGTAGGATATTGTAATCGAGGTTTCCATCGATAATTTCGATGCCGAATTCTACTGTTTTTCCCCCCAGTTCAACTTGTAAGTTACTTAAAATCCCATATGGGGTGTATTTTTGTCCATAGAATGCTTTTAATATCATTGATGATCTTGACAAGGGTGGTGATCCTAAAGTTTTCCAGCGACTCATTGACATAATGCAGGTAGATGCCCCCTCATCAATAATTGTTTGATGAACAGTTTTGTTGAGGGATTTCACTTGGATGACGAAAGTGAGTTGTGCTGGTAATTGAGGTTCATATCCTTTATGATTAAAGGCCACAATATTGGAATCTACTGGGTCAATCCCACCTATTGTTGATCATAGAGCCTGCTTTTGGGAGGGGCAATTTTGCAGTACTACAAGTGTCGACATAGCAGACGGCGATTGGGCTAGATCCTCTACTATATTATAATTCTATGCTACTCGGGCACGGGGATTAAATGTCGATTTGTGTACTACTCCCTTTGGAAACTTTATTGTTAGCTCAGGAATGATGGGTGGCACAACTGCGGTTGAAGTTGTTGTCGAACTACTAGGTTGATTTACAGCCTTGTTGTTCGACAGCTGTGGATTCCCGTAATATTTATTCCTTGTTGATATCAAGGCATCGTTTTGCTGTTTCGAAATGGACAACATAAGCACTTGGGAAGGGGAAGAATTGTTGCTAGCAACCAGATTGATTTCTAGGTTTGGAAACGGATCAGTCAATATTGTAAGGTTTTTGAACTTTTAAAGAACTTCTTAACCTCAGCTTTATATGGACAATCTCTTGTCCAATGTTCCTCATCACATATGAGACATGGCTGATTAGGTTTCTTTTTCCCAGAAGGGTTTGCATAAGATTTTTCAGGAGACGAATCATCCTGTTTTTTCTTTTTACTTTTCCCTTTCTTCTTGCCCCCTGGTTCTTTGGTTCTTTGCCTTTGTCAGCCGACACGGCATTAACCTCCGAGGCAAGAAGCTCCTCATTTTCATTTTGACCAGAAACCGTGCGGGCTTTCTTAGATGTAGCCTTTGCATTTTTCATGTTGGTCGTACCTATCACGCCATCAACAACATGAGAGTCTTTGTTTGATTTAGGAGGAGGAGGAATGGAAAACTTTGGTCTGGGAGCATCAGGGATTTTGTCATAGAGCATGCCAGACTGAGTATAGATCAAGTCTAGATATTGCGCACAAGCAATGACTTGCTATTTAGTGACAAACCCCCCCCCCCCCCCTTAGCCACATCTTCTGTAATAGAAGGTAATAATGACTTAATAAACCATTTAGCTAGCAGCTGATTAGGAACATATGTTTTTACCATTCGACGACGACGTCGCCACTCATGAATATGATCAGATATGTGAGTGGCTGTCATCTGTTTAAAATTGGTAAGAAGCTCCATTCTTGTTTCGTACCTTATGGGCAACTGAAATGGGTTAAAAAGGTTGTGGCAAGGGCGCTGAAGTTATCGAATGAAGCTCTAGGCAATTTGATGTACCATTTTGTTGCCAAACCAGTTAATGTTCGCTGAAAAAGGTGAAGTCTAATTGAATCATCATTGAGAGTGTTGGATGAACACCACAGATGAAAGGTCATCACATGATTCAACGGATCTTCACCCGGATTTCCATTGAATTTAGGAATATCTGATGGAAGTTTATGAGAAATCGTTGGCAACCAAGGGGCATAAGAAATTGGATCATTTGTTAGCCGATGCAGATTTGGTAATTCCAACGTTGCGACGAAAGGAAACTGTTGATTCAAGTTTTGTGAAGCATACCCAGGATAAGATGGGATTGCCTGAGTAGTGGGTCTTTGCATACCAGCATAATGTATTTGATGCTGATAACTTTGATAAGGTTGATGGGAATAACCATTATGATATGATTGATGGTGACCATTTCGAATATATGGCTGCCCATTACCCGCAAAGATTTGTTGCTCAGGTCCTCAATAAGCTTGTTGGAATTGCGGTTGTTGATATTGCACTAGCCATGGTTGTGAATCCACTTGCTATTGTCCAATACTGGATGTTTGACCAAGATGAGGGGTGATAGTACCCGTTTGAGCCTGAGTCGCTTCAATTAAGAAGCCACTAATCGGTGATTGTGGTTGTATCATGGACACAAGAGGCTGTTGTATTACGACATGAGAGACTTGAGGTTGACATACAACAGGCAACGCTTGTACTTGCGACACCGTCACAATGGACGGTGTAGTGGGAATATTAAACACAGCTAGATTTGGTTGCATTGAATATACAACTCTTGGTTGTTGAGGCAGTATTGGCACCCAACCACTGGATGAAATTCCAGCTTGACCCGAATTATGTTTTGAACTCTCATATGGTTGTTCTCTTGGAGGGAACAATGAAAAGGCATACTACCCCCCATATGGCGGCAATCTAGTGTTCAAAGGGAAAATTTGTCTTTGTAGACTGGACTGCCCAAATTGATATTGTTGTGAAGGATCAATTTGCTGAGACTCAACATAAGAAATTCCAGATATTATTCCAAACAAACAAACGGGAACATACCATACTTCCAAAACAGTCCCTGGGTGGACTCCATCTAGTGGTTGAGAGCTAGTTGGGACAGATGGTATACCAGCGAACATTGTCAGAGTAGTGGTAGGAGGTTCTGCTGCTGCTGTATTGGATGACATAGTCCTAGATTTCGATGGTTGTTCAGACATATTGAGTCTATCCAAAAGACTTCCTAGCGATTCTACAGGAACTTGCGATGAAGGGTGACTAACTTCTGAATTAGAAGGATATAGGTGGATCCCAGTTCCAAAATGCAATGGGGTATTGGATGGAAGATCCTCCACAATCTCTTCTATCGCAATCAGTCCAGGTGGAAGAGGCAGACCATCAAGTCCGTAAAATATTTCTGGTGCCGAAGAAGGTACACACTCTACAGCAATAGATGTTGGAGGGTTGACACCTTCCGAATCAGTCCTAGATGGAGCTGGTTCAGGAATAGATGTATTTACCATTACACTAGGATTAGTTCTAGTGTCCTCTTTTAACTGTGGAACATCTTCTATAGGGGCAGGGATACCAGAAATAGTTGGAGTAACTGGAGTCTCTAAGGATGTTGAAACACAAGTTTCAAATAAACCAGGAGATTTTGACCCAGTTAAACAAGATCGCTTGGCCCGGAATGGTTTCGTTTCCGGAGTCAAAGACAGTTGACTCGTTAGCCTTTGCGAACGACGGGGTTTTGATTGACTTTCTTCCACGATTTCGGATTACTTGATCAACTCAAAATAAAAAAGGGGAAAATGTTATTCCGAATTAAATTAATTTTATGACGCTTTGACACAACTTGCTTTTTCAATTTTTAAGAGTCGAGAAAAAGCTAAAGATGACTCTAGTCGCCTTCGATTTTTAATGAGCCTGAAGTGACAAGTGCTCAGATGGACCTTTTCTTTTAAGGAGTCTAAAAAGGAACGAAAGTGACTACTCTAGAAATCTAGGCAGAGGGATTAACAAACCAATCGCAAAACTACAGAATACTTTTTACAGTACAGCAGTCAATCTTCCCGAATGTTATGTTCAGTGCATTGCAATCGATAGGGCGGTAGACACGGCTTCCTAAGGATAAAGGATGTAGCCTATTGTGGTCTCCCAATATATACTTGACGGTATGTGGGAGCACAAGTCCATACTGGCACTTGTCGTCTCAAAGAGGAGGACTTACCCAACCTACGATGAAAGCGATAGTTACCAGGCTTTACGACGCCAGAATATGTCTCTAGCCTAGACTTCTAAATGTTGTGCGTTAGGTTCCAAAGCTTTTTTATGTTCATTGAGGTTTATTTTACAGTTGATCTTTCTTAAGAAGTTTTCCATTAAGGTTCACTACATGATGTAGATATACAATTCTTAAATGTGCAATCTAAGATGATAAACAGTTTTTTACTTTCTTTTTGCAATGAAAATCCTAGCTACTAAGGAAAGAGAAATGAAATTCTTTCAACATAGAGCAGAGAGCACACACTAGATGCACTTTTCCTAAATCAATTTCAGCATGCAGTCTAAATGCAAATGCACATGCATGTATTGTTTTTTCAGTTTCCTTAATGTGAGAATGACGAAAGAAAACTAAGTATAGATCTGAACTATCTTCTTTGAAAGCGACAGTACTAACAATTTTCTTTTCAAAAAATGAAAGGAAGGCTAAGACGACACTTTGCGATTTCGAATTTAAAATTGCTTTCGACAGTTGAAATAATATTAATTCAAATCAAATACGATGGCAAAAGTGTAATCAACTATCTAAAAGAGGAATGCTTTGCGACACTCTTTTTCTTGACTGAAAACGACACTTGCGACACTTTCAAATCAAAAAACGACAGTTCGATTAAGCTACTATTTGCAAAGGAGAACTGTAAATGATGAAAAATACATTAAAAACATTCACAATTCCTTCTGATGGAGGCTGAAAATAATGCAAAGGAAGATGGTTTCAACAGTGATATACTAATCATAGACAGCAAAACTATTGAATAAAGCTGGAGACAATGAAGAAAAAAACAAAATCTGGAGGCAGAAACAGTCTTACTCAATCATCACACCTGTAACATAGGGAAACAGGGATGCCTCTCACCTACAACACATGGGAGGTGCGATGCATCCAGATTGCCAAGAAGAGACAGTGCGATGGTCCAGGGATGAGACTGAGCTTGGTTTTCACTCACAGTTTGCAGCTAAGTTCAGGTATTTAGGCTGAGCTAATGATTATCAGTAAACACAAAGAAAACATCTTCAGAGCTTCTATCAGTGGCACTCCGAGTGAAATGTACTGTGGCTACATCAGTGGGATCTTCTCCAAGGCGAAAATGGTCAGAATAGAACCGTAACCAAAGTTCTTAGATATTCCATTCTTCACCTTGGTAAGTTGTTCTTTTATAACCGGAAGTACTGCATCACACCAGTTGAATACCTTTGGTTCAAGGCATTTCAGAGCATACTGCATATAGGACCTGTTGGCCAAATGAAGAGCCGCACTACCAGCCAATCTAGCAAAGGTGAATTAGATAGTCCTCAAGGACCGGTTAGTGACATCTCAATTAAAGGTAACTCTAGTAGTCTTTTTTCATAAAATAATCCCTTAAGTCTGAAATTGTATAAAACAATATGAAAGGGATGACTTTTCGATAGTTTTAACAAGTTTAACATGACAAGCACTCGATCTTTTTGTGTAATGATCCCTCGGGTCCAAAAAGATTAAAATCTAGAGGAGGGATGGCACTTTCGATCACTTTAACGAGCTGGAGAGGCCAATTTCTCAGCAATCTTTTCATATTTTACGAGTCAGATGAAAAGATCTTAAATGTGACTCATTTTTTGAGGAACAAGTGATGTTTTTGGATAGCAACTGGTTCCAGGTAAGGTTTGGAACTTTTCAATCATGGCAGTGTAAAGAAGGTGGCTAATACAATCACTCGTCACAGCTTTTCCTCAAAAGGGTAAACAATCAAATGGAGGTGTATGATTGGCTAAAAAAGAGTGGAGGTTTTTAGTGCCTAGATTTACCTCAAGCTGAAAAGGTAGGATCTAGGGCCAACATCAAACCACGCTCAGCCTCGTAGCTAGCCCTACGAGGACAGGATAGGGCTCTCTCTGGGTCTATCTCAGCAAAAGATAATTGATGGGGCTTGAGATGACTGAAATATATTCTGATTTTAGGCTAGGTATGAAGTGAAATGATTTGATTTGATTTTTTTGGGGGTTTTGTTGGAATCAAGGGAAAGGCAAATTTGGGTTCGAGGATGAAGGCCAGTTTTGCAGAGTTCTGATTGGGGCAAGAAAGGCAATCGTTTTGATGCTTTGATTTGTAAAGATGGAGGGCTCAGACTGGTGAGAAGCTGAAGAGGGTGAGAGGGTATCAAGAATCCTCTTCAAACGGAAGAAAACATTGAAAATTAAACAAAACTATAAGGCAGAGCATAGCAAGCTAACAAATTCTACCTTTGTCACTCATTTGTTTAATTTCATAAGAAAAAGAGAAAGGAAATGGTACACATAAATATCAGTGAACTCACAAATTACATAGAGAAGAACACCATCAAAAAACAGAGCCACAAGGGTCCCAAAAAGTGTTGCAAACCCTAGTCTTTCCTTTGCCAAAAATGCAAAAATCAGATGTACAATGGAGTGTCAAGCAATCCCAAGTGTCCAACCATGCTAATGACTAAAAAACAACATAATATAGACAAACATAGCTCATCCTTGCCTCTAGGGTTCGAGCTCACATGTTTAGGATCTAATCCAACTGATTCTAAACTGAGAACTAGAAATTAGGCAACATAACAGCATGCCTCTAGAAAGAAGGGAACTGCTTCATTCAATTTCAAACAACCTTTAAACTGATGAATCTACCTCTACAAGTGAAAATCTAACATATTTACATCATGATCCATCAATATACATCAAATTACATCAAAAATTTGCCATTAGGAAAGTGAAAAAGTCAAACTAGGAAAAACAAGGCGAAATTCTGAGCTGTTGAGTGAAAAATAGGCCAAATTTCCCTATGCGTCGCGCTTGAAATCTATATGCGTAGCACAACTTTGAGGCTGATTTTGAGGGCCTTCGTGAAATCCAAATTGAGCTCATGATAGCTCATCGTAAAGCTCTGCCTGTCTACTTTCCAACCCAAGTGGAATTTCTGGATTTGGTGTCCATTTTCCCCTCCAAAAATCCAATCTCCCAACACTGCTTCCTGTGGGTGCAAAAGGTGGCAGAAAGGTCATTTTTTGTGTGTTTTTTACCCTTTAGGCAACCCAGAACTTGATGAAATCCTTAGGTAATTCATGAGCATGCATAACATTTCATAAAAAATCTATAAATGCAAAGTTTTCCTCCAGAGGATCTCCCAATTATAAGCGCGTGCCAAGTGGCACTTCGCGTTGGGCAGGAAAATATGTTTTGAAGCCAAAAAATTCAAAATTGACAAAATTTTCTCCAAATTTGCTGAAATTTGGACTGAAGGTCCATCATCAAGTATCATGCTCAGCAAAGAAGCTTCAGCCAAGATTCGGAGCCTGTCATGCCTTTTGCATTGTTTTAGTGCCCTCCATTGTCTTGCCTTCAGGATTTTGATCCTTGCTTTGCAAACATGAATTCGTGCCCAATAATGGTTTTTCATGTGCCTGAGCATTTAAGTCAATGAGGTGGGCTCTTCTCTAACATGGTTGCCACCTTTATGAGGTCTCCTGGGTACATGTACTCCTGTTGGTGAGTCACTGCGTGTCTCCTCTCCATACTCATATGAAGAATCCGATGCCATCTCTGCTGGTGATTGAACTATCTTGATGAAAAATAAGTTATTTTATGATGTATCTTGACTTTGGCACCAAGGGAAATAATGATATAAGGGACTGTGGAGGGGAAAAATAGTGAGGGATTTAGGGACTGCTAGGGGTAGGGTTTAATCAAGGGAACAGGGGTTATGGGAGTTTTTAGTATGGGACATAGGGTTTGGGAGTTTGAGTTTGGGGCTTTGGGAATGGGGAGAGGGGATTAGTGAATTTGGGGAATAGGGAAATCAAGGGAAAATGGAGTAGGGAGTGATTGAGGTGAGGGGATAACTTGGAAGCCACAAAAAATTAACACAAAACCCTAATACTGTTGTTTTGGAGAGAGAGGTATGATTTGTTTTCTTTAAACATTCACCATGCAACAAATACCATCAAACAACCATCAAATTTGGATGAAAAGCTATTAGAGAAGCTCAACCTACTTGTACAAATGATGATCCAAGCATATTGGGCGATTTTGGAGAAAATTTTTGAAGTTTTTGGGCTTGCTAGCTGTATGCGCCATGCATCAAACCCAACGTGCCATTCCTTCCCTATGCGTCGCGCCAGTGTAAATTTTCACTGGAAATTGCAGCCCAATGCGTCGCGCCAGTTATGTGCGCCGCGCCACTTGCCCAATGCGCCACAATTTTTCCAGGAGACTTTTGGAGGCCTTCCTGGTGTCCAAATTTGGCACAAGATAGCTCGTTGGAAAGGAATTTGAGTCTACTTTCCAACCCAAATATAATTTTTAAATTTGGATTTCATTTTCCTAGTCAAAAATCAAATCTCCCAAGACTGGTCAAAATGTGCAAAATGAGGCTACCTAAAGGCAGAGTGTTGTTGCAGTCAACTTTTGAAGGGCTTCCTCAACTCCAAATTGAGCTCATGATAGCTAATTGGAAATATCTGTGTCTAGTTATCATTTGACTCATCAAGAAAGTCATTTGGCCAACCAAGCTAGGATAAAACTGGATTTTCCCAAGGTCACTTCAGAGGTGCATCAATTCTCCTGAGGCAACTGTATTTTTGACATTTCTCTAAAACCATGACACCTGTGTAAAGAGTGAAAGAGGTTTTTCTTAATTGACATATTTTGGACAAAAACCTCTCTCAATTTTCAAAAAATGATATTTTCTTTCTCAGAAACATCATTTGAGTAAAACCTATCTTGATGTGTGGAACCGGGGATTTGTCGAAATGAAGCGAAATGAAGGGGATAAGGGGCTTCTAAATTCTTGAGAAAATTTTTGGAAGTATGGAGGGATGTTTGGAAGTAGGGAGGGATGTTAGGAAGTAGGGGAAAGTTGAATTTCAGAGATTGAGTGAGGGGAAGAGGTCCAAAAGGGCAAAACACAGGCCTAGCCTAGAAAATTGTCAAGTTGTGGGATCTCAGTGATCTCAGTGATGGGAAGTGTTTAATAAGGTACATTAAGGATAGGGGAAGGTGTATGAACATCAGGATACAAGTTTTGATGATGATTTGACCATCCATGAGAAATTACCTTCAAAACCCTAGGAGAGAGAAATGAACCTTACCTAGGCGCAACTGAATCATGAACAAGGTGTAAAATGACCCATTGGACCCTGACATGATGATGAAAACCCTTTGAATGATGGTGCACTCAGCTGAATGGTGACATGGACCGACATTTGGATAACTTTGAAAGGAGTAAAAGCAAACCCTAGACCTCATACCTAGTGACCAAATTTTACTTGAAGACTCACTGACATAACAAAATTTGACCTTGACACCTTAAAATTACTTTGCAAGAGGATGTTTGATCATTGGAGGAAGGCTGAAAAGATTGAAACTAACAGAGGTGATGGTAAGAACACGACCAAGGCCCAAAAGCGGATAATTATGCGATCGCAAAGATTATTTACCGAATATGGGTTCATTTTTTAATGAGTTTAAACTCTGGGGGAACATTTGCTCATTACTAGGTTTATTTTTTAACGAGCTTGAACTTCGCATAAAATTGCTCGTGCCAGTCATATAATAAGGATGTCTCATCAATAGGTTCATTTTTTAGGGAGCTTACCCCATTCGAAACTTTGCTCCGAAGCCTTTTGTTATGCAAGCTAGGAACGACCAACCTACGAGTTTAAAGGGTTAAGAGCCTACAAACTAAGAAAATAAATGGTCGCTTTTCACTTGCATGCAAAAAGGTTTTCATGCCCCCAGGTATAACAAAATAGAGTTTCCAGGTTACCATACGGAAGTTCTTACATTAACAAGATTGTTTCATCCGCATTTGTAGACAAAACACTTCCTTGGATCTGTCCATCGACATGGACGAAGGTGATTCCAGTTCCAATCACCTAACCTTTGACGGAGGAATCCTTTTCCAGACTAATCCATTATCCTAAACGGACAAGATTATTATACTAGTCATATTCTTACGTTGAAACCTACCTTATATCTATGGTTTTTCTGCCGAAGCAGACTAAGGCACATGCCTCCTTGGTTTCAGTCACAATCACTGAATCACTCGTTCTCATCAGGTGGACAAACTGGAGATTGATGAGATATTCCTTGTGAAAAAAGACAAATTAGGGATGGAATTTGACTAGTAGCTACATTTGAATCGGGGAATTAAAGCTAGTCTACGAGCTTGACCATTCTACCTTCATGCAGAAAACACATCACTTGAAAGAGTGAGGAAACAATAGCTCCCATGCTATAAAAGTAGTCATGTCCAAGGTGTAGATTGTAATCTAGAGGCCCTTGGACTATCATCATGTTTAGATGAACGGTTTTCCTTCTCAAAATTATAGGAAAATTTGGAAGAATCCCTAACGGTCGATTGGTTCCTTTGTTGAAGCCTATTAGATTTCGAATCTCAAGCAGAAGCAATGGCGAACCAAGCGCTTTCCAAGCAGTTGAGGAAAGGATACTCACAAAAGCTCCTTCATCTATGATAGTACCAACCATGATCATTCTGTAAGCTTGTACTATGATTCGGAATGGTACATTAGATGGTAGGCAGGGTCTCCCTAGTAGATTCCAATCGAAGGAAACGACTAGATTGCTTGGAGGTGGGACCGAATAAATGGCCAGATAAATCTCTGACGAACTTCCTTCCTGTGGTAAAGGAATGGGTAGATTGCCCCCATGTTCATCGGAGTCTGTATTAACGAAAATAATTTGAACTCTGTCATTCTCATTCTCTTTGGTGATAGTATCATCTAAAGGTGGACCTTCTGAAGACAGGATTGGGTTGACTGCCATCTCGACTTGCTGACTTTGGTCTGGTGTGGACTCAGAGGGTCTATTTTCAATGATAGGTGCTTCGACCGAAAACAATGATGTGTCAGTCGGATTTTCAACTAGCGATGAACTCGGCAAGAGTTTCTTGTATCCAGGAGGAAGTCGCTGCGGTGAAGCAGGACAGTTATCCAAGACTCTTTTAGCTTCGTCTAGGAAAGGACAACAGTGGAGGACATGATCACCTTCACACAATTTACAAGGAAATTTAGATCTTCCTTTCTTTCCATTGGCTTCGTTTTCACTAGTTGATGGCGTGCTCTCAACATGATCGTCAGAGGTTGAAGACACCGGATTGTGCAAGCAGGGAGACCAGTCCCTCAGGATCCGTGGGATGCAGGGACAATCTCGGTGATAGTGGTCTCCCTTGCAAATGACAAATGGAGATTTAGGCTTGGATGGTGTAGTGTGTGGATTTTCGCCAGATGATGCATGGTTGCCCCCTTTCGTCGTTGGATTCTTCTTCTTCTTCTCCTTCCCTTTCTTCTTCTTCTCAGTTACTTGGTTTTTAGCGTTACTAGCTTCACCAAGCAAAGAGGAAGAAGGAGAGGGAGAAATAAACGAAGTAGAAGGTAGGGGAGAAACTTCATCTAGTTGCTGATTCGATTGTTGAGGAATTGCGGTGTTTTGAACGACAGAGGTCAAGAAAAACCATACAGGCAGACCAATTATGAGTCCTGGAAGGGACAATGTAGCCATGTGTGGAGCACCAACATCTCCCCAAGAGGAGAAGGGACTAGGATTTCCCCCAAGGGGAAATCCTTGATTGATAGGCTCCATTTTTCCCAACCTAATACCAATGAGGGAATAGTGACGTTATTCCGATTAAAATAAATTTTATGACACTTTGACACAACTTGCTTTTTCAACTTTTAAGAGTCGAGAAAAAGCTAAAGATGACTCTAGTCGCCTTCGATTTTTAATGAGCCTGAAGTGACAAGTACTCAGATGAACCTTTTCTTTTAGGGAGTCTGAAAAAGAACGAAAGTGACTGCTCTAGAAATCTAGACAGAGGGATTACCAAACCAATCGCAAAATTGTAGAATACTTTTTACGGTACGGCAGTCAATCTTCCCGAATGTTGTGTTCAGTGCATTGTGATCGATAGGGTGGCAGACACGGCTTCCTAAGGATAAAGGATGTAGCCTATTGTGGTCTCCCAATATATACTTGATGGTACGTGGGAGCACAAGTCCGTACTGGCACTTGTCATCTCAAAGAGGAGGAATCACCCAACCTACGATGAAAGAAATAGTTACCAGGCTTTACAACGCTGGAATACTTCTCTAGCCTAGACTTCTAAATGTTGTGCGTTAGGTTCCAAAGCATTTTTATGTTCATTGAGCTTTATTTTACAGTTGATCTTTCTTAAGAAGTTTTCCTTTAAGGTTCACCACATGATGTAGATATACAATTCCTAAATATGCAATCTAAGATGATAAACATTTTTTTACTTTCTTTTTGCAATGAAAATCCTAGCTACTAAGGAAAGAGAAATGAAATTCTTTCAACATAGAGCAGAGAGCACACACTAGATGCACTTTTCCTCAATCAATTTCAGCATGCAGTCTAAATGCAAATGCACATGCATGTATTGGTTTTCAGTTTCCTTAACGTGAGAATGACAAAAAGAAAACTAAGTACAGATCTGAATTATCTTCTTTCAAAGCAACAGTACTAACAATTTTCTCTTCAAAAAACGAAAGGAAGGCTAAGACAATGCTTTGTGATTTCGAATTTAAAACTATTTTCGACACTTGAAATATTATTAATTCAAATCAAATACAATGGAAAAAGTGTAATCAACTCTCTAAAATAGGAATGCTTTATGACACTCTTTTTCTTGACTGAAAATGACACTTGCGACACTTTCAAATCAAAAGACGACAGTTCAATTAAGCTACTATTTGCAAAGTGAAAAATACATTAAAAAAAAAAACATTCACAATTCCTTATCAGGGGAGGCTGAAATAATGCAAAGGAATATGGTTTCAACAGTGATATATTGATGTAATTAGCTGACCTTGTTCCTTTAGGGTATGAAACAACACTTTTAGGGGTTTAGAAGCCCTTGGTTTATGGACATATGTGATTGGGGTTCCAATGCCCAAATATGTCTATAACAGTTGCCCCCTAAAGCATGAGGTCGTAAATCTTCTAATGTCGGGTGAAATGCTTTACTATGAGGATCCGAGGTTTTTCGAACTGGAAAGTGACCTGTAGTAAGATACAATACAGTACATTATCTTCATAATATTTTCATGATCTAGCTGAGGCAGGCATTCCCATGCTCAGCTTTATAAATTCATTTTCATGTACATAAGATAGACAATCGTCTATGTGGAAGACTGATGATTCTGGTAGAGCCATCATCCCTTAGCTTGGATGATTATCTGTGTAGTTGTGATGTGCATTTGATGTCTTTATTTTCCTAAATATATCGCAGCCTGGATGGATGAAACTAGATCTGGGGTCTTCAAACTCGTTCAATCTTCGCCCGAAATACAAGTCGATCCATGTGAAAAGATGTTCTAATGTCGAACATGGAAAGACATCGCCTGATTACCAGCCAATGATGTAAGCTGTTAACAGGTGCGAGAGGAATCACCGATAACGATAATGACCCTCAAGGTACTACAGTACAATTCACGTGGTGTGAATATATGAGTTGATGTCGACATCATGCAAAATCTTTTGGTCGAAGGCCATGGATGTAAACCTGTCGCCGAAAGTGTGAAACTTTCCATTGAGGCATGCAAGCTTCAAAGTACTAAAAGGGTTGTTCCTAAGTCAACTTCTTGGATAATGAGCTGGTTTCGACAAGAAGTGACCCGTCGTAGGAGGGCCTTAATGAATCCCACATATACGACACAGAACAGAGCGAATGATTTTGTGGAGGTGAAAACGATCTGATGATACAAGGTTCATGGTGGCAGTCATGAAAAATGGAGAGTGAAGGTATTGCAGCGGATAAGGCATTAGCTAGGTTGGTGAATTCTCTGAGCGACTTCTCTTGAACATATCGGCGACACTAAAATGGATTGGTAGCGTTAACCCCAAAATGGATGGTACGGCGGACCAATGGTGATACGACTGGTGAACGGAATAACCTAACCCAACTCAATCATGGTGACAGAGTGAAAGTGTCATGTTCAAGAGCAACCTGCTACCAATGAAGTTATTCAAGTTTTCTTACCTTTTTCCCCAGTCATTGCTGACCGGTACCTCTTTATTTTTGTCAAGCTTGAGGAGGATAACATATGCTTGTTCTATAATTTTCCCTTCGGGTGAACCTGTCGCTATGCTTTAATGAGCCTAGCAACAGTGAAACTCGCTCTTATCTACATGGACAAGTTTGTCGCTATTTTTTTAACGAGTTTAACAATAGAGATAACTCGGTCCTTTTCAACATCTAGAAGTCTAGGCTAGAGATGTATTCCGGCGTCATAAAGCCTGGTAACTATCGCTTTCATCGTAGGTTGGGTGATTCCTCCTCTTTGAGACGACAAGTGCCAATACGGACTTGTGCTCCCACGTACCATCGAGTATATATTGGGAGAGCACAATAGGCTACATCCTTTATCCTTAGGAAGCCGTGTCTACTGCCCTATCGATCACAATGCACATAACACAGCATTCGGGAAGATTAACTGTCGTACCGTAAAAAGTATTCTGCAGTTTTTCGATTGGTTTGGTAATCCCTCTATCTAGATTTCCAGAGGAGTCACTTTCATTCCTTTTCAGACTCCTTAAAACAAAAGGTCCATCTAAGCACTTGTCACTTCCGGCTCATTAAAAATCAAAGGCGACTAGAGTCATCTTTAGCTTTTTCTCGACTCTTAAAAATTGAAAAAGCAAGTTGTGTCAAAGCGTCATAAAATTTATTTTAATCAGAATAACGTCACTATTCCCTCGTTGGTCTTAGGTTGAGAAAATAGAGTCTACCAATCAAGGATTTCCCCTTGGGGGAAATCCTAGTCCCTTCTCCTCTTGGGGGGATGTTGGTGCTCCACACATGGCCACATTGTCCCTTCCAAGACTCACAATTGGCCTGCCAGTATGGCTTTTCTCGACCTCTGTTGTTCAAAACGCTGCAATTCCTCAGCAACCAGATGATCCTAAAGTTACTCCCCCACCTTCTACTTCGTTAGTTTCTCCCTCTCCTTCTTCCTCTTCACTTGGTGAAGCTATTAACACTAAAAACCAAGTAACTGAGAAGAAGAAGAAAGGGAAGGAGAAGAAGAAGAAGAATCTAACAACAAAAGGGGGAAACCATGCATCATCTCGTGAAAATCCACACACTGCACCATCCAAACCTAAATCTCCATGTGTCATTTGCAAGGGATACCACTATCATCAAGATTTTCCCTGCATCCCACGGATCTTGAGGGATTGGTCTCCCTACTTGCACAATTCGGTGTCTTCAACCTCTGACAATCATGTTGAGAGCACACCATCAACTAGTGAAAATGAAGTCAATGGACAAAAAGGAAGATCTAAATTTCCTTATAGACTGTGTGAAGGTGAATCTATTGATAAGTCGTGAACTCTCGGGTGCATGATCAGATCTGTGGATCTGACTGACTGTGGCACATTGGAGGACTGTTAATTTGGCCCTAATCAGAGGTTCGCAAGCGATCCACGGCGTAGGTGCGGGGGTACACAGTGCAGGAGAAGACGCAGTGCGGGGGTATGCAGCGCATCAGAAGGCTCAGTGCGAGGTACGCAGTGCAGAAGAAAGCAAAGTGTGGAGATACGCAGAGGCACAGAAGGAACAATGCGGAGGTACGCGGTCTGACACACAGTGCAGTGCGTATCTGAGTTGAGGTACACAGTTCTGCTGAAGGGAAGTTGCGGTGGTACGCAGAGAAGCAGAAGGATACAGTGCGGATCTGCGCAGTTCAGGCACAGAAAGGCTGCAAATATCCGTAGGTTTATATTGGTGAAGTTGCGGACTTGTCTTGAAACATTTATTGGCTGTCTTTTATCTATTGTTGCAGAGTTCTGGGTTTAGATTTCTGGTATCACTTTTCTGTTTACAGCATTCTGAGTAGTTGGGTAATTCATTGGTTGAATAAGGAGATTGGGTGGTTTGCATGTACTTGATGATTATTTGATATTCTTGGATCTAGTCTGAAAATTAATGAAACGTGGTCCGTCAAGAAGTAGAAGAGCAAAGGGGGTTGTAGCTCCCTTCCAAGAGAGATTGGAAAATGTGAGAGAGTTGTAGCTCTCTGCAGCTTGTAGCCTGTGTGCTGGTAAAGGACTGCGCCAGTACAAAATCCTTGTAAAAGAAGTTTCTAAATTGAAAGAAGATAGAGACATATTGCAGCAGGTTTTTCACCCACATTGGGTTTCCACCTTATATCTAGTGTTCTTTGGTGTGCTTATCTATTTTTTTGGTTCTTGTTCATTATTATATGGTACTGACATACAAATTAATGATCAATATCTGAAGAATAAATTAAAGTATAAATCTGGAAGGCATATTGAAAAGAATTTGATAATACTGATTCACCCCCCCCCTCTCAGTATTATTTCCAACAGGATGCAGAGGTGCGGGTGGTATTCTGGTTTTATGGTCGAAGATTTGACAAGCATGGCAACTTCTGACTGTGATTATGCAATCTTTGAACATTGTTGGCTAGAAGTAACCAGCTCGTAAATTCTTTTGTGTCGTAGCATAACCAGATTGATGCCCCCCACACGTGTCTGAATGACAATCATTCAGGACTTTTTCGGCCTCCTCGTGGATGAGGCACCTTCGCAGAACTATATCGATACCACGGCAGTAAAGTGTATCACCGACGATCATGTAGTCTTTTGCTTGGTATCGAATAAGTCATTTCTCTAAGCGAGAGGTATTAGGCCTATATTTTTGGGTTTGGAGATAGATGATTATATCTCCATACCATGGATCGCTTGACGATATCAAAAACAAAGATTCATCCACAATTGATGCTTTGGATGTTGAATCGTTGGACGACGATGGGAAGTCGCATAGTAACTCTGTGAAAACTAGAGATTTCTTTGATTTGGCAAATCTATTGATAAGTTGTGAACTCTCGGGCGCATGATCAGATCTATGGATCTGACTGACTGTGGCACATTGGAGGACTGTTAATTTGGCCCTAATCAGTGGTTCGCAGGCAATCCACGGCATAGGTGCGGGGGTATGCAATGCAGGGGAAGACGCAGTGCGGGGGTACGCATCGCATTAGAAGGCTCAGTGCGAGGTACGCAGTGCAGAAGAAAGCAAAGTGCAGAGATACGCAGGCACAGAAGGAACAGTGCGGAGGTACGCGGTCTGACACACAGTGCAGTGCGTATCTGAGTTGAGGTACGCAGTTTAGCTGAAGGTAAGTTGCGGTGGTATGCACAGCAGCAGAAGGATACAATGCGGATCTGCGCAGTTCAGGCACAGAAAGGCTGCGTATACCCGCAGGTTTATATTGGTGAAGTTGCGGACCTGTCTTGAAACATTTATTGGCTGTCTTTTATCTATTGTTGCAGAGTTCTGGGTTTAGATTTCTGGTATCACTTTTCTGTTTACAACATTTTGAGTAGTTGGGTAATTCATTGGTTGAATAAGGAGATTGGGTGATTTGCATGTACTTGATGATTATTTGATCTTCTTGGATCTAGTCTGAAAATTAATGAAACGTGGTCCATCAAGAAGTAGAAGAGCAAAGGGGGTTGTAGCTCCCTTCCAAGAGAGACTGGAAAACGAGAGAGAGTTGTAGCTTTCTGCAGGTTGTAACCTGCGTGCTGGTAAAGGACTGCACCAGTACAAAATCCTTGTAAAATAAGTTTCTAAATTGAAAGAAGATAGAGACATATTGCAATAGGTATAACTGCTCGTGCCAGTCATATAATAAGGATGTCTGATCGATAGGTTCATTTTTTAGGGAGCTTGCCCCATTCAAAACTTTTCTCTGGAGCCTTTCGTTATGCAAGCTAGGAACGACCAACCTACGAGTCTAAAGGGTTAAGAGCCTACAAACTAAGAGAATAAAGGGTCGCTTTTCACTTGCATGCAAAAAGGTTTGCATGCCCCGAGGTATAAAGTAGAGTTTCCAGGTAACCATATGGAACTTTTTGCATTAGAAATATTGTTACATCCTCGTAGCAGACAAACACTTCCTTGGCGATGTCCATCGAAATGGACAAAGGTGACTGTTGTTAGTGCCAATCACATAACCTTTGACGGGGGAATCCTTTTCCAGTCTACTTCCATTTTCCTAAAAGGACAGGGGAGTCAGACTAGTCATATTCCTACATGGAAACCTACCTTATATCTGGGGTTTTTCTGTCGAAGCAGACCAGGGCGCATGCCTCCTGGGTTTCAGTCACAATCACCGAATCACTCGCACTCATCAGGTGGACAAACTGGAGATTGATAAGACATTCCATGTGCAAAAAGACCAGTTAGGGATGGCATTTGACTAGTATCTGTGTTTGAACAGGGGAATGAAAGTTGGTCTATGAGCTTGACCATTCTGCCTTCATGCAGAAAACGCATCACTCGAAAGAGTGACGAAACGATAGCTCCCATGCTATAAATGTAGTCACGCCCAAGGAGTAGATTGTAATCTAGAGGTCCTTGGACTACCATCACGTTTAGATGAATGGTTTTCCTTCTCAAAGTTATAGGAAAATTTGGAAGGATCCCCAACAGTCGACTGGTTCCTTTGTTGAAGCCTATCAGATTTCGAATCTCAGGCAGAAGCGATGGCAAACCAAGCGCTTTCCAAGTAGTTGAGGAAAGGATACTCACAGAAGCCCCTTCATCTATGATAGTACCAACCATGATCATTATGTAAGCTTGTACTATGATTCAGAATGGTACATTAGATGGTAGGCGGGGCTGCCTAGTAGATTCCAATCAAAGGAAACGACTAGGTTGCTTGGAGGAGGGACCGAATAAACAGTCAGTTAAATCTCTGACGAACCTCCTTCCTACAGTAAAGGAACGGGTAGATTGTCCCCATGTTCATCAGATTCTGTGTTAACGAAAAGAATTTGAACGGTGTCGTTCTCATTCTCTTTGGTGACAGTATCATCTGAAGGGTTCTGAAGACAAGACTGGGTCGACTGTCGTCTCAACCTGTTGACTTTGATCCGGTGTGGACTAAGAGGACCCATCTTCAATGATAGGTGCTACTAACAACAACAGTGTGTCAGTCAGATTTTCAACTAGTGTTGGACTCGGCGAGAGTTTCTTGTATCCAGGAGGAAGTTGCTGCAGTGAAGCAGGACGGTTATCCAAGACTCTTTTAGCTTCGTCTAGGAAAGGACAATGGTGGAGTGCATGATCATCTTCACACAGTCTACAAGGAAATTTAGATCTTCCTTTTTGTCCATTGACTTCGTTTTCACTAGTTGATGGTGTGCTCTCAACATGATCGTCAGCGGTTGAAGACACCGGATTGTGCAAGCGAGGAGACCAGTCCCTCAAGTTCTGTGGGATACAGGGACAATCTCGATGATAGTGGTCTCCCTTGCAAATGACACATGGAGATTTAGGCTTGGATGGTGCAGTGTGTGGATTTTTTCCAAACAATGCATGGTTGCCCCCTTTTGCCGATGGCTTCTTCTTCTTCTTCTCAGTTACTTGGTTACTAGCTTCACCAAGCGAAGAGGAAGAAGGAGAGGGAGAAACAAATGAAGTAGAAGGTTGGGGGGTAAATCTAGTGTCATCTGGTCGTTGTTTTGATTGCTTAGGAATTACGGTGCTTTAAACAACAGAGTTCGAGAAAAGCCATACCGACAGGCCAATTGTGAGTCTTGGAAGGGACAATGTAGCCATATGTGGAGCACCAACACCTCCCAAAGAAGAGAAAGGACTAGGATTTCCCCCAAGGGGAAATCCTTGATTGGTGGACTCCATTTTCTCAACCTAAGACCAACGAGGGAATAGTGATGTTATTCTGATTAAAATAAATTTTGTGACGCTTAGACGCAACTTTCTTTTTCAATTTTTAAGAGTCGAGAAAAAGCTAAAGATGACTCTAGTCGCCTTCGGTTTTTAATGAGCCTGAAGTGACAAGTGCTTAGATGGACCTTTTCTTTTAAGGAGTCTAAAAAGGAATGAAAGTGGCTACTCTAGAAATCTAAATAGAGGGATTACCAAACCAATCGCAATATTGTAGAATAATTTTTACGGTACGGCAGTCAATCTTCCCGAATGCTATGTTCAGTGCATTGTGATCGATAGGGCGGCAAACACGACTTCCTAAGGATAAAGGATGTATCCTATTGTGGTCTCCCAATATATACTCGACATTATGTGGGAGCACAAGTCCATACTAGCACTTGTCGTCTCAAAGAGGAGGAATCACCCAACCTATGATGAAAGTGATAGTTACCAGGCTTTACGACGCCGGAATACATCTCTAATCTAGACTTCTAGATGTTGTGCGTTAGGTTCCAAAGAATTTTTATGTTCATTGAGGTTTATTTTACAGTTGATCTTTCTTAAAAAGTTTGCCTTTAAGGTTCACCATGTGATGTAGATATACAATTCCTATATGTGCAATATAAGATGATAAACAGTCGTTTACTTTCTTTTTGCAATGAAAATCCTAGCTACTAAGGAAAGAGAAATGAAATTCTTTCAACATAGAGCAGAGAGCACACACTAGATGCAATTTTCCTAAATCAATTTCAGTATGCAGTCTAAATGCAAATGCACATGCATGTATTGTTTTTCAGTTTCCTTAATGTGAGAATGACAAAAGAAAACTAAGTATATATCTAAACTATCTTCTTTCAAAGCGACAGTACTAACAATTTTCTTTTCAAAAAACGAAAGGAAGGCTAAGACACACTTTGCAATTTCAAATTTCAAATTTCTTTCGACACTTGAAATACTATTAATTCAAATCAAATACGATGGAAAAAGTGTAATCGACTATCTAAAAGAGGTATGCTTTACGAAACTCTTTTTCTTGACTGAAAACGACACTTGGGACACTTTCAAATCAAAAGACGACAATTCGATTAAGCTACTATTTGCAAAAGTGAATTGTAAATGATGAAAAATACATCAAAAACATTCACAATTGCTTATGATGGAGGCTGAAATTATGCACAGGAAGAAGGTTTCAATAGTGATATACTGATCATAGACAGCGAAACTACTGAATAAAGTTGAAGACAATGAAGAAAAAACCAAAATCTAGAGGCAGAAATAGTCTCATTCAATCATCGCACTTGTAACACAGGGAAACAGGGATGCATCTCACCTGCAACACATGGGAGGTGCGATACATCCAGATTGCCAATGAAAGACAGTGCGATGGTCCAGGGATGAGATTGAGCTTGGTTTTCACTCACAGTTTGCAACTAAGTTCAAGGGTTTAGGCTGAGCTAATGATTGACGGTAAACACAAAGTATAGGGGCTGATCTAATGATGTTATTTGAGCTATCACCAGGGCACTTAGGATGTTTGCAAGCTATATTTTCAGTTCATAAACCAACCCAGAGATTGACTGAAGCAGCGTTGATCTACTTTGCAGTTGCATAGCAAAAGCAGTTCGAAGGCTAGTTGGCTTAACTTCATGCTCCATCTATCGTTTATAAAGAAAACAACAGTAACAAAACAAACAAACTATTCGCTCCCCAGTGGAGTCGCCATTTTGTTAGCGGGAAAACTAGTGTTCATTCAGAGCTGCTAGTCCCACTAAGACAGGTAGCTATCTTAGAAACAAACTAACTAAATTTACTTATGTTTTCCTTTATGAGAGATATATGAGAGAGAAGCAGAGAGTACCAACCTCAGTCTTTCGCTAGTCTCCTTGCTCGTTTCCTCTCTCCTTTGATAGAGCTTTCGCCACTCCTTTCTCACTTGTCCCGCTTCAAAGAACGCCTGCAGAGTCAGGCAGCAAAATACCATCAAAGCATAGAGATCTATAACCATAAAAAATGTAGGATCAGATGTACATTAAACATATAAATGCATATACAAATACAAGATTCAGAGATATACAAGCATATGGAGGAAAACTCAAATAGCTTTATTGATAGAAGTATTAGAAGAGAGGATTACAACCAAGCTGTTTGATCCAGCATCATCCTCTCAGCATGAAAGCCCTCTTCACCTCATACAAAGCAAGATCACCCAACAATGTCTTCAAAGAGAAACCAACAGCACTTCCTTGCAAATTACAAAATTCCAGCCTCTAGATATCTAGGATGAGGGATCCATATATAGATGTTTGCAGGAGAGTGAGTCAGCTTCTGGGATTTTGATTAATGTCATTTCACTGATAGTTCTTGGTTCCACTTGGAGATTTCATGATCTCTTACTCATCCCTGGGCGAATTCAAAGAGGCAAGTGTCATATAAGCAGTTTCTAGAAGATTCTTTGAGTTTCCACTTAGAAAATTGCTTCTGCCATTTGTCTGCTCTCACTCATCGCACCCTACAAAAGGGCTTTTTAGTATGCATCACACCCCCCATGTTTAATAGGTTAGATGCATCACACCGTTAGCATGAAGCAGTCTGTATGGTCCATTTTTGACCAATTCTCAGCAGTTTTTCAGGGAGAACTTCTAGGAAAAGATGTAATCAGCTGACCTTGTTCCTTTAGGGTATGAAACAAAAATTTTAGGGGTTTAGAATCCCTTGGTTTATGGACATATGTGATTGGGGTTGTAGTGCCCAAATATTTCTATAACGCCATGATTCATCTATGCCCTCTTACAACTCAGTCTTCTGTTGTAAAAAAACCTTATTTTCATCGCTCTGCCACTGCACTTTGTTGCACACTGTCCATTCATCTTCAAACTGTTGACTACCTACTTCAGTGCTTTCTGCTTCAACTTCTGCTATTACTTTTGAGATTGCTCCAGATACTGTTGTAGATATTTTTGCCACCCAAACTTCCTGAATATCCTTGAAGATATCTCCCTCTGCAATATCCAATTGCTGCTCCTTGTCTACAAGTTTACTTTCAAAAAGTAAATTGTTGTCCAATTCCCTGACTGCAGTAACATATTCACTCACAATTCTTTGTATATTAGTTAACATAACATATTTTATCAAACTAATATCTGCTTTTGTTTCAGCCAAAACTTGAGACATTCTTCTATCAATGTCTGCAATCCATTTCTCATGCTTAGATGCTTCCAGCAACCAATTCAGCAATTCACTTTCTACCTAATTCCTTTCAAACACCTCATCATTATGCTGCTTATCGATTCCAGCATAATTCTCTTCCTTTTCCTTGACAACATTCCATAGTTGTCCTTCAGCTCCTTGACTAATCCTGGTAGTCAGTTCAGTCTCCTTCAGTTCTAAGACTGATTCTTCTTTAGCATGAGACATGTCTGTCTCACCTTCATCCTCATTGCTTTCTTCTTTTTTGCCACAAATCCAATCTCTTAATGATGTTGCTTCATTCTTTATCAGAATAGAATTCTGATCCTCCATCTATGTGACAGCTCTAGATGTATGTCCAACAGTCTCCTTTTGGCCACTTAAGAAATCCAACTTCTCCCTTTCCTTACCAATAATAGGTTCCATCATATGAGACATAACTGTCTCATCTCCATTGGAGATACTTCCTTCATTAAGTAAGGAATCTATAAACTCCTTCTGCTGCAACAATTCATCCTTGTCTTCTTCTGAAAACCATTCATCATCATACTTTGCTTGGAAACTTTCAACCTCATTCAAGATAGTTCCAAAAGATTGTTTGTCCCCTGCAAAACCTGCAATCACACACAAATTGTCAGTTTTAAAACCACAAGACCCAATGGTATTATTTGATGATTCAGTCATCAAATCCCTTTTCTGTTCCAAGTCTTCTACATGACTCAGAAAATCTTCAATGGTCTTCATCTCAGCTTCCTCAAGCATAGCATTTAAGTGTTTGATATCCTTTGCTTCTTCTTGCTTTTGGCCATCATCATGAACCAAACTTCCTCTACTTTCAATCCTTGCAACATGCTGAAAAACAACACCTTTTCTCAACTGTGTATGAGCATTTATATGAGACTTAACGGTCCCATCTTCTTTCAAAACAGAATTTAGATTTTGTCTACCTTCTTTCTCCTGGGTGACAATATCAGAAAATTGTCCTTCCTCACATGTTTCACCTGCAGACATATACAAGATATCAGATTTCAAATCATGAGACCCCTTGGCCTCACTTGATGTTTCATCCATCAAACCTTCATCCTGATACCTACTTGCCTTGAGTACCTCATCCTCTCCTTGAGCCTTCATCATTTGCTCTTTCTTCTTCTGTAGCCTATGCCACCTTATCTTTCTTCTTACAAGAAAACCACATCTCTAGTCTTCCTTATTTCTCTGTAACAACTCCATCAATACTTCAAGATGGACTATTATCTTAGCCTTCTCCCTCTCATATTCTTCATCATTCAACTACTTCCATATGCCATTTTCCTTGGCATCTTCTTTCTTCACTTTGTGGCTTCTCCCTGAACCTCTACTATGACTATCAGTAGTCATCTTCTTCTCCATCTTCATGAGCTTCTCACACTCACTATGAGCTGCACTAAGCCTCTACTGTAACAAGTTCTCCCTACTACAACTTACCTCACCAAGCTCTCCCCTGTACTTGGTCTTTTGGCCAGCACTGGTCCTCTGTAAGGAACCTCCTAAGCACTCCTTCCTGCTCCTTCTAGGCTTATATCCTCAACTCATCTTCTCTTGAGAACACTTAAATTTCCTCTTGTATTTCAACCTCAGTTGAAACACTAGGTTCTAGCCACACTCTTCTTCCGCTTGGAAACTCTTACTAGCTTCCTTCACCACTGGTCTTCTTTTGCGGAGATACTTCACTAATTGTTGTTACCTCAACCTCAATTGCACACACGACTATTACAGTTTTTTTTTCACCTGTACATCACAATTCTTATTTGAATGTTCCTTCTAATCATATTTTCCTGTTGCATACCCCCCTTTGTTATTTCCACCAAAATCTTACTTCTCAAGCCAAATCTATTCAGTGACCAGCAATTTCCAATATTTATATAAATTCAAGAAATGTGACACTTTGCCTCTCAATTCCTTCCAGATTTGAATTTGGTTTGTTGGTCATCTGTGTGTAATCTTTCCCTTTTTTAACCTGCCTCCGCGCTATCACCTTTAATATGTTACTGGCAGGATAAACCAGATGGACTACTACACCCAATGCTTCTCCTTATGTAGTGACTTCTTCCAAGGGAATATTGCATGTTGCGATCCATGTTTCTCTCACTCTGAAGCTAAATTCCCCTAGAAAAATTTCCCCAACGAACACGGGTATCATTTACTTGATCAATGTCACCCCAAAAATAGTCGCTTTCGAACAATTCTTGATTAATCCCAATCGTGGCCTCAACAATTCACATGTTAGAAGTAATTTACTTACAACAAGGTTTTATGCATTATAGTTCTTCATGCTGAATATGCACAAGATCAAGCCTTGTAGTCTTATAGGCTTCACACACAATAAGTATCTTCTTCACTATGTGCAAGAATATTTTCTGCTTCCATTCCCACCTATGCTCTATGCTTGAACCATGTCAACTCCATGCTCCATTTTCGGCAGTTGGATTCAACTGGATGTCATTTTCAACGATGGTGCAATCCCAAACGGTGGCAGTAGGAGTGCCTCTTTTCCAAATAGAACAAGGTTTCTTTTTCTCCAGCAATTTATTCTCCAGAAATCTTTCGGCTCTGATACCATAATGATGTAAAGCCAGATCAAAACTAAAACACACACAGAGGTTCTGCTATCTGTTCAGAACCGATGACCTTAACAAACCCCAATTTCTCAACACAGTTCCATGGAGGAATCACCCCTCCTCATTAGCAATCATATGATGCCCAATCTCCCACACCATCAGCCACCCCAATAGCCTACTCGTCTGTGCAATAAAATGAGCATCCTCACCACCTGTTCGAACTCCTCTTTACAAATCAATGCCTTCACAGTGCACACTCCATTTTTCAAGCCAAGCATGAGCTAATGCAACAAACGACGGTCTCAAATCCATATACTTGCAGTCAATCTAGAGGTTGTGAAGGTGTGAAAGCAGTTTCTAATTAAAGTGTAGCGCAACTTCCAGAAATTCGATTTCTCTAGTTTTTCGCCTGGGGTGTTGAGGGAATGATGAATGATGAGTGAATCGAGGATAAATTCTTTCAGTCACCAATTCTCTTAGTCATCGGATCTTGGTTCAAAAAGAAACTGAGTCCCTTCGCCATGTTTCAAATCTGATCGCTTATGATGATCATTGAATCATGCTCCTATCCTCTGATAAAACCCACGCATCACAACTTGCCACATAGTGATTAAAACACACAGAATGAATGTGTCTCTCCTAGCAACCCTCTCCAAGAAAAACCACCAATTTGGTGCATTCAATACTCTGTTCCACCACACCTCTTAACCGCAGAAGTCGCTCAATATTTGTACTTCGTTTTTGATGTTGTCACAAAGCCTCGATTACAGCTCCAGGAATATATAATTGACTTCTAAATTACAGCTTGACCTCTTTGTATTTGTGCTACTCCAATTAAAGTCTCAACCCTCTTATCGTTTGAGAACAAGTCTCGCTCAGAAACAGAGTATCAGTCTTAAACAAATCTGAAGATATCAAGAAATTAGACTCTCCAACCTAGCAATTGGTTCTTCCAAAAAGTATTGTACTCGGCCTTGGAAATTGAAGAGATAGACCTGCAAACCCAAAATTCTCTTACTACAGATTTCAATCAGGTCTCAAAAATGATTGAGTGGGTTTTCCACCCTTCTGCTACGCTAGAATAATCTCCTTATGAGTGCTTCAAAGTGAAATCAACTACCAACATAAATATCAACCATAACAACTCTAATATTTAATAATATTATTCATTTATATATATGGACAGAGATATTCACACAGTTCCCAAAAGAACATAAAATGTTTTTCATTAATCAATTTCAAATACAATACTTGGCCTAATTTTCAACATTAAAATGGCCTTCCATACATCACATCACTCTCACACACACTCTCCCTTGCCTTCGAGGCTTACCAACATATACAAAAGGATTCTGCAATCATTTCTGGTTCAGATCCACAATCTAGTCAACCATATCCTGAAAATCCTCTAACTCCACTTTTAACTCAACTAATTCCCTATTCTAGGGTCTCCTAATCCCTAAGATCTCTATGAGACCTTCACAAGTCAAACATCTCTCATATTCTCATGTTAACTGAGAATATCTACATTGAAAACCTCACATACATTTTCTCACTCAATTTATTAAAAATATACAAATTTCCTATTAATAAATTAAATTTCAAATCAAACATCACACCCCCTAACTTAACCAAATATACAATGATTTTCTGAGCAGGATGCTCCTGCATCACCCCGATCCGCCGAAGCAATAAATTATAACTTTGAACTAAATGTTTGTATTTATGGCACCTTCTGCACCAAAAGGGTAGCCCTTCATGGTCCAATAGTTGTAGATGATCCCCATCAAAACCAATGTTAATTGTCTCATGTAATTTCTTGCGTAGGTCCAAACTAACTAGAGTATGAGCCACAAATAGATATGTCAACTCCTCGAAAGAGTAATCAACTTCAAGAAAACAACCAATATTGTTCCCCGGGTTAGAAAAAATCTGAGGATTCCTCATATGAGTTGTTAAACCTGGAAACCGTACCCAAATAAGAACCACATCACATCGTTCCTTGCTTGCATTGAATATAGGTGCCCAAAATTTTAATATAATAGGAGTAGAATCGATATACCATAATGTGTTTGAAACCTATGAAGTTGCATCATGAGATTTAAATATGACTTGAAACCAACCCTTCAACAACATAAATATATCTGGACATTCTAAAACCCTTGCACTGGACATTCGATCACTCCAAGCAATGATGGTCCCCTTGCTAAATTTTTGACCCCGAGCATGCCCAACCAAGGATTTTTCAGCAAGGTTCGCAACTTTTTCCATTTCGGCGTCGTTCCCCTGACATAAACCGTATGGGGTCAGGACTGCTTCCTGCTTCAAAACCCGGGATTTCTTGCACCGATCACTAAACTCCATTTGAACCCCAGGTTTTGTAGAGTGGGACAATCAACATCCACTTTGCAAGCTACATGACTCGAACCATTCTCACCCTATACACCTACAACCCTAAAATGTGGGCACGATAAAGAAACCACTCTTGCCTCATGTGAATGCACAAAATTAACCAGTGTGTTCTAAAAATCCTTTTGTGCCACAATCAAGCCCCCACCAGTAGAACATGCCAGAAGTGATGTGAAACCCCCACTATATGACTGAAGGGGGGTCCCCAAATCTAGAAAATAGGTCAAAAAGGACCTAGAGAAAACCATAAACCCTAAACCCATAGAGGGTTTAATTGGATTTGACAAAAAACACCAAAGAAATTACCCGAAGTAATGGGCACAATAGTGTAATTTACTTGGCAAATGAACGGAGAAGTGAACTGTAAACAACCTAGAGAAGATAATGGAACCCTAATCGGTATATGGTATTGTGGTCATGCTATACCACAATGGGTCGGAAACCCCTTCTCATACCACCAGCATGATGCCTAATTCTCTCTCCAAAATCCGTGAAAACCTTGGGACTCAAGAAGATGGAGCCTTTAAACGGAGTAATTGAATCATAGTACACTTGTTCATTGTCGACCATGTTTCCCATAGGAAAATTGTTAGCTTAGCATAGAAATAAAAAATTAACACCCTACCACCCAAAAGAAATGAGTAGAATGAGAAAAACCCACTAGTTGAGTAAACAGACCAGAGAAACCCCCTTCACAACATAGTAATGATCGGTACTCCCATAAAACCTACAGCACTAAGACTATAAAAACTATAGTAAAAACCCACAAAGCCAATATAAAAGCCACCTAAAAAAGATGACAAGTTGCATGCATACCGAAAAGAAAAGACCCCCAAAAGCTAACAAGTGAACCCCATTACCTCCATCCAAGAAACATCGATTGAACTAGCCACCAGGGACCTTCATGTAGACCCCCATCAAGAGAAAACACAGTAAAAACCTAGGATTCGCTGCCTCCCTCAAAACCACCATGAGCTTGGCAGAGCCCTCCAACTTATATATATATATATATATATATATATACCTTCTTAAGAATATAATTTAGGAATGTAAATACTTTCTTCCTTTGTTTACTTTAGCAAAAAAATCTCTTATAAACTTTAATATGTCCACCTCTTTTATCTTTTTCTTCTTCTTTTTTAATTAGTTTTCTTCCATTAGATCATAAATCAAGCATATAAATCATATTAGATGATAACATTATTGTTATGGCTTGCCACAATGGAAACTAGACCAACAACAATAAAGGTATTGTAATGTTCTTTTGTCTATCAAAATTAACCAAAATTAACCTATTGCTTATGTATCGCTATGCCAAGATAGATGTCTAGCACAATTATCAAAAACTTACATACAATTAGTTGGGTAGTGCAGCAAGCCACAACTGTGAAACATATGAGAAAGTCAAATATATTTCACTAAACATAAAAATGAAATAATAAGAGACCTTCACATGCATCAGTCTTCAGAGGAAGTAGCCAAGGCGGGATCCTGAATGTTTGGGCTTGCTAGAGAGTGTATCCCACACTAAATATGTCTCTCACTGTGGATCAACTAAGAATCCAAGCTGATTAGAAAAGAGTGTTAGTGTTTTTAAATACATTAGATGTCATTTAGAAAGGCTATGGTTTGATTGTGATCCTCCTATATTTCTTTGATGATGTGGCCCAATAGAGTTTTATTTGCCAATGTAGGGTGATGGAGTGAAAATATTGTTTATGAAGACCTCTAGTATGGCCAGGATCGGGACCCAGTCACATACTTCCACTTAAATTTTTTATTCAGAATGGTATTTCAATTATTCACATCATAGGATTCAGTTTGGAAAATTTCTTCTCTAACTTTAGGAGGGGTAACGAAAAGTTAGATTTTAACTGCAAAAATGGGCTTAGACTTGAGCTATGGATTTTCTTATGGAGCCTTCACCACCAAAATCACGCCTCTGGTGCATTCGTTGCCTCGAAATTATGTTAAACAGGGTTCAAAACCCAACAAGAGGAAATTCAAGAAATGGGTGCATGTCAAGGGAATGAGAGATGAAGGAGGCCAACACAGAGCCAGTAAGGTGTGAAGCTTCCAAAGTGCAAGGAATATAGACAGTGTGAGCTAGACGAGCAATAAAGATAAATGAGATACCATGGTAGGAAATGAGAAGGAGTACTGTGTTTGGGGGGAGCCATAATAGATCGGTCCATAGGATTACAAATAGGTGTTCCTTCCCCAATGAATGCACCTAAAATCCTATACCATAATATCAATTACTCATAACTTAAACACAATGGCATTAAGAGATGATGGAATACAATGAATTTAGTAGCATGCTTGATGTGTGCTCATTTTAGAAAATTTCAGTTGAGTCTTGGGACCGACCCCCTTATCGAATGTCGCTTAGACCCACGACATGTACTACTATCATGAGAAAGTATCAAAGTTTCCAACCGAAAATGAGATGAGGAATCTGGAAGGCTAAAGTAGGAGCGCCTAGGATTTCTTGGACTAGAGCATTGTACAACTATATGTTGGGAAGGAAAAATCCCACCTATAATATGGGGATAATAGGAAGAGACTCAAAAATAGTGGAGGAATTCCCACCTTGGCAAGAAGACACGAAGGTCATGGGGGTTTCCATATTAATTCTTTGGTTCCGCATTAATCAACATGTGTTATTGCATGGTGGTAGTTGGTCATGCCATCCCCTTCTTTAATACTTGGGGTGGCAACATGCCTTCTCCCCTCCCTCCATAAGCACACTTTCTAACACCCCCATTGGGGTACCTTTTATATCCTTTTAATATTTTTACCTTTAACCAATATTTTTAGGTTATTAATTTTTCATTTACAACTTTACATGTAATTCTAGTCACCATTTGTTAACTTTTATGTAATTTTTTGTAAAATTTATCCTAATTTATCAATTTTATTAACATGGTGACTTTTCACAATTTTTAAAACTTGTCTTATCATCAAGAATGCGGCAAGCAATAAGAAAGATAACCCTCAGCAGGAAAAGACACGTCCTGATTCTTCAGCCTCCCAAGAACTTGTGCAGCCCATGATTGATAAGCCTTTGGTCTCATTGGAAAATAATTCTCCGGCCATTGAGACTGAAATTTCAGCAACACTAATTATGGCTACAACCACTAGGAATAAATGATCTCATGAGTATGATCATTCAGATAGTGATAGGGATGTCCCGCGCTCTAAGGAGGCAGGAGCGATGGAGCTTTATTTGAAAGACGAGGATATGGCATATTCCTCATATGTAACTGGTAAATTTGTAGGATGGGAAGATGTCCATAGGTGAAAGGGAAAGAAATAAAAACCCATGAACACCTCTGGTGTTTGATATTTTAGTATGTCATACCTGGTAGGAGGTATGACCTCTCAAGTCAGTTTATTTGGATCCATTGGTAAATATATGTACTCAATATAATCTTTTTTGTCTATTAATAGAATATTTTGAATCAACTTACAAAAAAAAACATTAAGAGTGTTATTATAAATATGAAAAACTATTTCTTGAATTTCTCTACAAATTTTTTTCTTTTTTTTTAAACAGATAAATATCCATATATTCCATACGAGGAATATACATGTTCTAATCCATTACATCAAAGTTCATCATGTCACTTGCGGAAAATGAACGTGGGTAAGGAACATCCTAACCATTCATCCCAATTGCCTGGGATAAACCCAATTAACTTCCAAAAAATTTTCATATATATATAAATTAAAGTTGTAAACGTAAAACATTTTATTAAGAATATTATGTATGTTAATGGTTGATTTTGTGAATTACACATATTATTAAAAAATTATTTATTATTTATCTATTTATTATATAAAGGAGAATGGACATTTTGGAGTTTTTTCCCCTAAATATATGTATAGTAGATGTGGAGTATTTCAAAAGATTGCATATATTATCAATTGTATTTTTTGAAGCTAATAAATTGATAAATGAGAGGAATGAAAAGTTAGGGATATTTGTATACGGCATGCATGAAATCTTTCTAAAATAGATATGTCTTGAGGTTCACTACGTACCACCCCTATGATTACCATGTTTACTTGTCTGGCAAAGAGCTCAGTTTTAGTCTTGGTAGCACTATAAGAGAACAAAGTAGAAAAATTGACTTATAAGGTTCAGAGCAATGATGAACTATTAACGAAGACAATGCAAAATGGCATTGATTTTGGTGATTGTGATATCCGTAACAAAATTACAAATATTACATCGCTTTACAATCATCAAAATGTGTGGTAAAACTCAGAGTAATGAAATGTAGCTGAGTAGATCATTATTTCACTAAATGCTTGGAGTGTTGGTTCTAGTTATTATGAGTAATAATTTTCCAGAGGGACGAGTGAAATTATAGGTCTAAGTTCCATATTTAGAGTAATGATGATGTACGAATTTAGGAAAAGACATAGAGCAGGTATTTTAGGTTTAAGCATTCATTTAAAGAAAATATTCTAGTTTTAATAAATAAATTCAAATTGAAACATTTATGTGATTACCTTTTGGAGACTTGTCATCGTCATCATTTTTTTGTATTTAGTAATATATTAATGATTTCCTTGTTGAAATTTATATTGAAGTCACTTTTTCTTCTCAAGCTTTTATTACAGGAATCTGGAAACCTCATTATAGAAATTTGAAAAGTGTCGTTCTTGCTAATGTCAACTGAAGTTTAGTTTGTTGATGTTGACACAAATTATTCCTCTGATATAATCACTAACATGAGTGATTATTTATTAAGAATAACCTTACTTGAGAAAATAATTGAAAATATACATGTTTAGGAATTCCTGTAGTTACAGGAAACTCTCTTTTGGATTCTAGAATTACAGGAAATAATTCACACACTTTTATTGTGAAAGAAAGAATCCATTACTAGGAAGGATCACTTTCCTGTTGCTAAATACTATCAAACCACCGTATTTACACTTTCTTTTTATGACACAATCCTATTGATTTTTTTTCAAGCTCGGGATAGTTAATGCTCACTGGTAATTTCAATTTTAATGAGTCTGAAAAACTTAAAGAAAACTCAAATATTATCCTGTAGATTTTTCTCAAGCCCAGGATGGGTCATGCTCATTGGTATTTTCAATTTTATAGTTTGGAAAACTTAAAGAAAACTCTAGGGGATTTCCTTTTCTGTAAATAATATACCAAGACCGGATAAAGAGGTAAACCTATAATTAGTGGATGTCCTTCTCATAGTTTAATGAGAATAAGGAGCAAAGTAAGCTCATCATTATTTTTTGAAAACGTAAATTCAAGATGAAGTAAATGAGGTGAATTGCCCCCTTTATCCACAATGTCCATCTCTACTTTGCTTAAATAAATTGGAAATAAAATCATCTCTAGAAATTGATTGATCATACAGTTTTAACGTATGACCAATGGCTACAAATGAGATGTATGATCCATCAATTGTCTTTACTTCTACAACACCATTATCAAACACAATTTGAATTTCATAGGGACCCAACCAATGAGTAGTAAACTTACTCTTGAAGTCTTTAAACCTCGAATCAAATAGTAGGGCCCAATCTCCAACTTTGAACTCCTTTTCTTTATAAATATGTCATGCCATTTGGTTCTATGTTGTTGTATAAGAGTGGTATTTGTAGAGCATCTAACCACATCTCATCTAATTCATTTAACTATAAAATTATTTATTATTGAGCTTCTAACAGGTTTAATCCCAATTCTGTTGCAATTTTGAAAGTTTTTATTTGAAATTCAATGGGAAAAACTACTTGTTTTCCATATACCAGTTCGTATGGGGTATGACCGATTGTACTTTTACATGTAGTTCTATATGCCCATAAGGCCTCAAGAAGCCTTTCTACCCAATATGTTTGGTGAAGCTGAACAATCTTTGTTAAGATGCCTTCTAAAACCTTATTTGTAGATTCCACTTGGCCATTGGCCTATGGATGATAAGGATTTGACTTCCAATGTTTGATTTTATATTCCTTCACAATTGACTCAACTAACTTTGATGTAAATTGAGCCCCCTGATCAGTAACTATCTCTCTAGGTACCCCAAAGCAAACAAAAATGTCTTCAAAGTGGAAATCTACTGTCGATTTCTCAATAGCTCTTGTTAAAGCCTTTGCCCTTGCCCACTTTGTCACATAACCTATACAAACCAATATGTACCTCTTCTTTTTGGATAGCGGATTAATGGGTCCCACAAATTCTAAGGCCCACTTTTCAAAAGGCTCCACAATGATTTGGAGATGAAGAGGCATTTCATCAGCTGCAACTGCACAACGCATTATTTGACAATTATCATAGCTCCTCACATATTCCTTGGCATCTTTAAAGATGCTTGGCCAATAGTATCCTAGTTGGATAATTTTATAAGTTGTCCTCTTATCTAAAAAATGTCCACCACACGGATCATTGTGACATGCTTTCAGGATATCTAGCATCTCATCCTCTCTAACACATATTCGGATAACCATGTCTACTCCAATATAGAAAAAGGTCTCCTTGAATCCAAGAGTATTTAGCACTTTGTACTATCACTTTCTGTTTTTATTTTGATTAGAAATTTGGTGGAAATTTTCTCGCATACAAGTAATTGGAAATCAGAAAACCGATTTATAACATAAATTGTAAATAAATTCTCTTAGGGAAAACTATCTATTACAGGAATGGTCTCACCAAGATTGTTGATACGAGAAAGGAAATCTGCTACCTGATTTTCTCTCCCAGGCCTATCTAACACCATGATGTTAAATTCCTACAATAGTAGCATCCATCTTGTAATTTTTCCATTTGTTATCAGTTTATTCATTAAGTATCAGATGGAAGAATGGTCAGTATGCACAAAGACTTCATATCCTATAATGTAATGACGAAATTTATTAACTGCATAAACAACTGCCAAAAATTCATTTTCCATAACAGTATAATTAAGTTCAACCGAAATCAAGTTTCTTCCAATATAGTAAATAACGCATGTTCTTTGTTGTTCTCTTTGTCCTAAAACTACAATGGTTGAATCTAAAGAATTTGTAGATATGTGAAAAGGTAATTTCCAATAAGGTCCTCTTAACACAAGAGCTATAGAAATTTTTTCTTTCAATATTCAAAAGCAATTTGGCAGCCATTATCCCAATAAAATTTGACATCTTTTGCAATAAGTTTAAATAAAGGCAAGGTAGTTTTTGAAAAAATATTAATGAAACACCTAGAACGCCTTGCATGTCCTAAAAATATTCTTACATCCCTTTGGGAGGATGGAGTTGGCAAGTTAAAAATCACTTCAATCTTATGTGGATCCACCTTAATACCTAAGAAATATACATGATGTCCAAGGAAAATTCCTTCATTAAACATTAAAAAACATTTTTCATTGCTTAAGGAGAGATTTGATTCTTGACTTCTTTTTAAGATTTTCTCTAGGTTATCTAAGGCTTCCTCGAAAATATTTCCATATACAGTAAAATCATCTGTTAGGTCCCTATAATACTAGTGATTACCCCATTACTGTAGTAGTTGTATCCCTTATTAATATTGTTGCGCCCCTATTGTCCCCATATTTTTATTACTGTGCCCCATAGAATCCCTCTATTGTTATTTTTGTGGCTTTATATTATTATTGTTAGGTCGGTTGGGTTATATTGTGACTCCTTAGACTCCTATATATATAAAGGAAGTTTTGTCATTTGAATCATCGAAGAATTGTTCATTTGTGTAATGTAAAGGAGGTTTCCCCCTCGAAGAGGCTGAATTCTAAGGTGTTCGACTATATTTTCTATCTTTTTGTGAGCTGGTTTCATAACATTTGGTATCAGAGCTTTGGATTCTAGGGTTTCGCTGCTCCAAATAGGTCATCGTGGCATTTTCACTATAACTTGTTTTCTGCGACGTTTCAAAAGCGAAAAAAAAAAAAACCCATTTGAGAAGAAATCGCACTGAACCTCAGATCCGAATTTCAGAGCTTTTCGCGCTATATTTGCGTAGATATGATCTGAGGAAGTTGGTCTTTTTGCAGACTCCTGAATTACATTCCAAACAGGTGACCTAGGGAAAATTGTCATAACTTTCTCTCTGAGCATCGGATTAAAGTTTTGTAAGAAGCTACAGAAAGAGGACGGATTGTAGTTTCTTGTATATATTTTTCAGAGCCAAAGGTTGAAACAAGGACACGTGGCATGTCATACAAGTTCGCTCTTCTGAAATAGTTTATAACCAGGTCACTGTGGGAGATTTGGCATAACTCTTCCTTGGAGGATCCAATTTGGATCAAACTGGTGGCATTGGAAAGAGGACATAGAGGGCTACTTTAGGTCACAATTTCAGAATTGGATGATCTGAAATTACAAAGATACATCAGAGGAAATATCAAGCTCCTTCAAAGTGAAAAAAGGTGTGTAGATTTTTTTAAATTTTTTCTTAATCTTGGCTTGAAAAATTATTTTGAAGAATTCAACAGGCATAGTAGAGCATTATTATCAATAAATGATGCCCTGAGGAAGAAAATTCAAACACCTAGTAAGCAACCTGAAAGAGCTAGCATGACTCATGAAGAAGAGGAAGAAATGCTACATGATATATCAAAATTACAAGACCAAGTGCAACAAATGTCACTCTCACAAAAGCTAACAGAAGCTAAGATAAATGGAGTGGAATCTAAGATAAAGGGCATGGAAGCTAAGATGAATGGCATGGAAGCTAAGATGGATGATTTGAAGATAGATTTGAAGATAGACATGGAAGAATTGAAGATAAATATGAATAAGTTGCTACAAGAAATGGTCACTAATGGTGAAAGGGTAGTAAAGGAAACTCATGATGAGAACAAAGGAAATGTTAATCATGATTCCATAGACTCTAATGTTGGATCAAAGACCCACCATATTCCAAAAATCGATATGAAGAAGTTTGATGGCAAGGACCCCGCAACATGGATATTACAGATGGAGCAATTTTTCGATCTCAATAATGTGCAAAACACACAAAAGGTACGTATTGCAACTTTATATTTGGAACCAAATCAGTTTGTATGGTATCAATGGCTTTGCTCTCATAAACAAATTATCACTTGGGCAATTTTTACAGAAGAATTGACAGCACATTATGAGGACACAAAAAGCAACACTTTTTTTAGCCAATTGATAAGTCTCAAACAAAAGGGTTCAATAATGGAGCACATTGAGGAGTTCCAAAAATTGAACATAAGAGTAAAAAATATTCCACAGGAGCATAGGATTGATGTGTTCATAGGGACTTTAAAGGATAATATCCAACATGATGTTCACCTTTGGGAACCCGATTCATTAGAGAAGGCATTCAGGTTAGCAAGAAAAATGGAAAGCAAAATTATGGCAACCAGGAAGCATACTAGTCACAACTATAAAGATGGAAGTGTTGTTACCCCTAGCCTTCCACAACCTATAAGGTTGACACCACAACAATTGGAAGAAAAAAGAGCAAGAGGGATTTGTTACAGTTGTGATAAAAAATACACTAAAGGTCATAAGTGTGCTGAGAAGAAATTATTCTACATAGATTGTGAAGAGGAAGAAGAAAAGGAGCAAGAAAGGTCAAAAGAAGAGGATATACTCTAGGAACAAAGCCTAGATAAAGAAGAAATGAATCCGACCATATCTTGTAATGCATTGGCTGGAATTACCACTCCTCAAACCATCAAGATAGAAGGAAAAATCAAGAAGAAAAAGGTAATAATGTTGATTGATTTAGGAAGTACCCACAATTTTATTCATTGTAAGGTAGCAAAAGAATTGAATTGCTTCCTATATCCAGCACCAGAGTGTCAAGTGATGGTTGCAAATGGAGGAACGATAAATTGCTCTGGAAAGTGCCATAATATCAAGCTATCCATGGGAGAATATGTATTGACGAGCCCAATGCTTTCCATTCCAATGGGAGGTGTTGATGTTGTACTAGGAGTCCAATGGCTACAGTCCTTGGGTACAATAGCTTTTAATTTTCAAGAACTTTTCATGAAATTTTCTGCAGAAGGAAAGGAAGTTGAATTAAGGGGTATTGCAGGGAAACCGGGAAAGATAATCAGCTCTAACAGTATGACAAAGCTTCTAAAAAAGGAACAAAAAGGTGTAATTGCACAATTATGTTCACTAGATGTTTCCACATCGGAATCATCTATTTCTCCATATTTCCAAAAAGTCTTGGACAATCATTCCAAGGTATTTGAAACTCCCAAAGGTCTCCCACCTATTCATGATCATGATCATGCTATTCATCTGATTCCATGAAGTGTTCCTCCAAACATCAAGCCGTACAGATATCCCTATGCCCAAAAGAGTGAAATTGAACGTATGGTTGCAGAAATGTTAGAGGTTGGTATAATTCAACCTATTCAAAGTTCTTTCTCTGCTCCAGCAGTATTGGTGCAAAAGAAGGATGGATCATGGCGCATGTGTCCAGATTATAGGGAGCTCAACAAGTTCACTATTAAAGATAAGTTTCCCATTCCTGTCATTGATGAATTACTGGATGAATTGCATGGATCAATTTACTTCACCAAGCTGGATCTTCATTCAGGATATCATCAAATCAAAATGAAGACTGAAGACATTCCGAAAACAACATTTAGAACTCATGAAGGTCATTATGAATTTTTGTTCATGCCTTTTGGCCTTACCAATGCACCTTCTACATTTCAAGGTTTGATGAATTCCATTTTCAAACCCTTCCTTAGAAAATTTGTGTTAGTATTTTTTGATGATATACTAATCTACAGCCAATCTCGGAAGGATCATGTTGAACATGTTGACAGGGTGCTACAACTATTGGAGGAGAAACAACTATATGCAAAAATATCCAAATGTTTCTTTGGAGTACAAGAGGTGGAATATCTGGGTCATATTGTATCTCATGAAGGAGTTAAGGTAGACCCTAGCAAAATTAAAGCCATTAAGGCATGGAAAATCCCCACATCCATAAATCATCTGTGAGGATTTCTCAGGTTGACAGGGTATTATCGCAAGTTTGCTAAGAATTATGGGAGAATAGCAGCACCTCTAACAACATTATTGAAGAAAGATGCACTTTCATGGACTCCAGAAGCAACAAAGGCCTTCGAACATCTTAAAGAGGCAATGTGCCAAGCACCGATCTTAGTTACACCAAACTTCACAAAAACTTTTCTTGTGGAATGTGATGCTTCAGGAAATGGAATTGGTGTTGTTTTAATGCAAGATGAAAGACCCATTGCTTTTGAAAGTCATCCAATCAAGGGAAAGTTTTTGCACAAAGCTATTTATGAGAAGGAAATGTTGGCAATACTACATGCACTTAAGAAATGGCGACCCTACCTAATGGGAAGACACTTCAAGGTAAAAACGGATCATGATAGCCTTAAATACTTTTTAGAACAAAGATTATCCTCTGAAGAGCAACAACAGTGGGTCACAAAGATGTTGGGTTATGACTTTGAAATCATCTACAAAAAAGGGAAGCAAAATGTGGTGGCAGATGCACCCTCAAGAAAGGATGAGGATGTGGAAGCATTGTTGTGCGCCATTTCTATTATCCAACCAGATTGGATAAACGAAGCAAGGGAGGAATGGAAGAATGATGAAGAAGTGTGGGCACTTATTCGAAAGTTACAACAAGATTCCAGTACATCTAATACATTTAGCTGGAAAATTGATTCGTTATGGTACAAAGATTGCTTATACCTTTGTAAGAATTCGCAACTCAAACAAAAGATTCTTATGGAATTGCACACTTCTCCTTTAGGAGGGCACTCAGGATTTTTAAAAACTTACCACAGGGTTAAGAAGGAATTTTTTTGGGATGGCCTTAAATCGGATATTCAAAATTTTGTGGCAGAATGTTTTGTTTTCCAACAAAATAAAGTTGAAACAATTAAGACCCCGGGTCTATTACAACCTTTATCCATTCCAAGCCAATGATGTTAGGAGGAGGTTTCAATGGATTTTATCACAGTTTTACCCAAGTCTGAGGGAAAGAGTGTCATCATGGTGGTAGTTGACAGACTTACCAAGTATGCACACTTTTGTGCATTATCACATCCATTTAAAGCCAATATAGTTTCTACTGCAATTATAAAAACAATTCAAAAGCTACATGGAAACCCAAAGATTATCGTAAGTGACAAAGATCCCATTTTCACTGTAAATTTTTGGACAGAATTATTTCTTGTCTTGGTAATCAATTAGCTCATAGCTCATCTTATCATCCTCAAGCTGATGGGAAAACTGAGATAGTAAACAAATGTTTGGAAGGATATCTTCGTTGCTTTGTATCTGATAAACAGACACAATGGGTCAAATGGTTGCCTCTGGCTGAATGGTGGTATAATGCTTCCTTCCATACATCAACAAAAATGACCACATTTATGGAACTTTATGGATATCAGCCACCATCCATCACAAAATATTTAAGAGAAAATTCTAAGGTTCAAGCAGTGGAACATCACCTTGAACATCAACAACAAGTCCTCCAACTCTTAAAGGATAACCTCGTGTTGGCACATAATAGAATCAAACGACAGACAGATCAACATCGCAGCGAAAGAAGTTTTGATGTAGGTGATTGGGTATTCCTACGGCTACAACCATATAAACAAATGTCCCTCAAAAAAGCTAAGAAGGATAATAAATTATCACCAAAGTATTATGGTCCGTACAAGGTGTTGCAAAAGATTGGTACTATGGCATACAAATTTGAGCTTCCTGCAGTGTCTCGAGTGCACCCAGTTTTCCATGTTTCATGTTTAAAGAAGGCTATAGGTGACAAGCTCCCAGTTCAAACAATATTGCTAGAACTTGACGAGGAAGGAAAAATTATATTGGAACCGGAAGCAGTCACAGAAACAAGAACTCGACAGCTACGAAATCGATCAATTTCAGAGTATCTCATCAAGTGGAAGAACTTATCCGTTGAAGATTCCACATGGGAGGATGAGAATTTTATACAGAAGCATCCAGAACTACTCAAGCGTTGAGGACAACACTTTTTTGAAGGAGAGGAGCATGTTAGGTCCCTATAATACTAGTGATTACCCCATTACTGTAGTAGTTGTATCCCTTATTAATATTGTTGCGCCCCTATTGTCCCCATATTTTTATTATTGTGCCCCATAGAATCCCTCTATTGTTATTTTTGTGGCTTTATATTATTATTTTTAGGTTGGCTAGGTTATATTATGACTGCTTATACTCCTATATATAGAAAGGAGGTTTTGTCATTTGAATCATCGAAGAATTGTTCATTTGTGTAATGTAAAGGAGGTTTCCCCCTCGAAGAGGCTGAATTCTAAGGCGTTCAACTATCTTTTCTATCTTTTTGTGAGATGGTTTCATAACATCATCCACGTACACTTTTACAAAATCGTAGATCAAATCAATAAAAATATCCAAGACTACCCTTTGAAATGTGGCAGACGCATTACAAAGTCCAAAAGTTAATACTTTATAAGCATAGGTCCTCTATAGGCAAGTAATGGTTGTTCAGCGAATTTATCCATGATTTGATCTATGAAAGACAAAAGGAAATGGTCTTTTAGAGTAGTTTTCTTAAGTTCCTTATAGTCTATATATACCCTCCATTTATCGTTCTTTTTCGGAACAACAACCAAGGGTGAAACCCATTGGCTGTTAGAGGAGATGAAATCTACATCTAATATTTCTTGGAGTCTTTTTAGTTATTTCTTTCAAGGCAAGGTTCATTTTCCTTTGTGGTTATCTAATAGGTTTAACATTTTCTCGAATGTATGTGTGATGTGTGCATGTATCAAGGTGTATTCCCTGCATATCAATATAATCCCAAGAAAAATCTTTGGAATATTCCTACAATAATGAGTTAGTTGTTCTTGTTGGAAATTTTCTAATTTAGAATTAATGTTTAAAATTTTTCGAGAGGAAATTTCAATGATTTTATTGCAAAAATGTGATGTTGAATGTACATGGAATATTGATAGGTAGGCAAATTTTAATCGATCCATTGTAAATGTTTCTTGTAAATGTTTTCATAAAAGAGAAGCAGAGAAAAAAGTTGAGTGCGCAATAAAGCTTGTTCATAAATTACAGGAAATTTTTCAGACTATTCAAAATTGCAGGAATTTCATATTGTTCAGAATTTTCAGATTTTTCAAAATGGTTTGTTTTAGTTGAAGTTCCTGTTGACTTCCCCTAAAATATTGTGGAAAATCAGGATGAGAAATGAAATGGTCGATCTGATTTTCATTAGTATTTTCTTTAAGATTGAATGCTTCTTCAATGGTTAGTAAAGGTTGAATTATTTCATCATATAAATCATTTTAACCTAACCATAGAAGTTTATTTAATTCATCTTTCGTTTTAGCAGGGGGGTATAAGGTAATGTTTTTTTTATTTCATTACCTTTTTTTATTGTCATGTTTTCGGAATGACAACTAATGAATGCATCGGCAGTATCCAACCACAGTCTTCCCAAGATTAAAGGATGTCCCCCTAGTGTAGATTTGAGATTAAGTACCATAAAGTTTACTGGGTGTACCCAAGAGTCAATAGATATAATAATGCCTTCTATAATTCAATCAAGATTAATTTTGATCTATTAGCCAATTCTAATACTGTAGGAGTTGGTCTAATGTTGTCAAATTGTAAGCTTTGCATGGTTTGTTTTGTCATCACATTTATGGTGTCACCTAAGTCAATAAGTGTGTTGGGAATAGAAAAATTGTTGACTGCTATTGTTACAACAAGTATACCTGGGTCAACATATTTTTCTGAATTAATTTCAGTAGTCACTAGGTTGGCCAATCTAACTACAACTTGTATCATTGATGGATCTTGTTTCCTCTTTCCAGTTTTCTTAGTGCATAATTCCCTTATTGTTTTTCTATAAATTGGTATGTCTTTTATTGCTCTAACTAAGGGAATTTTTATAGAAATATTCTTCAATTCATCAATAATATCAAATTCAAGTATGATTTTTGGTATTTCTGGTTTTTCAAGAACCAATCTCTCAGGAAAAGGAGTTGTCCTAGAAGTTTGAGGTTGTTCTTGTAAAGGGACATTTTGTTTTATTGTGTTTTTGCTTTTTCCATTTTATCTAAAATTTCTTATTTTTCTTCTTCTATTATTACTATAGATTTTGGATTCACAACTTTTCCATATCGCAAATTTCTTGTAACTCTACAAGACTATCAGTTACTTTTACATAAAATTCCTATAATTTTATAGGATTTTCTTGTAATTTCACAGAAAATTCCTATGATCCTACAATATTGACTTGTAATTGCATAGAAAATTCCTGTAATTTTACAGGAGCAATAAAATATGTAGGAAATGATTCGGATTTTGCATTATAAACAGGTTTTCCCATTTTGTTATTTAGATTTGCAATTAGATGGGAGGGAATTTGAGTAGGTCGTGGGGGTGGTTGGTTGGATGGAAGTTGTAATTGTTGAGGTTGAGTTAATTATGGTTATTGAGGAAGGGGTGGATATGGTTGTTGCATTTGGGGTATTTTTTATATGGATGTTGTTTCATTTGTGGGTATTTAATATTTTCATTTATTGTATTCCTTGTTATTATTATTTCTAGTTGAAGCATGTTATTCATGCTTGTAGGTTCAATTGAGTCAAAATAATTTATCATGAATTAGAAGAATTTATAAATGAGTCAAAGTCCCATTTGGACTTTTAAAAGAAAATAATAATAATAATAATTTAATGAGTCAAAAAGTCAAAATGTCAACCACAAGACTGAGTTAGACCTAGGGGCAGTTATTAGACCCTCCTAGACAACTATAGATACAAGACAATTTGACCTCTTGGAAGCTCATTCATTCATTCATATCGTCACATCAATTTTTGTGCCGAAGAAGATGAAAAAGATAGTCAAAGTCAAAGGAGAGAAAGAATACGATTTTTCTGCCCTAGTTTTGCTCACACGTGTGATGTTTTTTTATGTACTAGAGGCCCAAAATTTCAGGAGGCCAACCATATTTCAGAAGGTTTATCGGCGTTGACTTTGACTTGATTGGAGAAGACTTGGAGGAGGTTTGAATTGGATCTTTTGGAATTTTTTGGTCTTGGTCTTGGGTCTTGGTTATCTCACTTTGATCTAATTCTACAAGAAGAGGATTTTTGGGATTACCCCCTTCTAGGGTTTTGCCTTGGCTTGGAGCCTGATTTTTGGTGCTCTTGTCTTTTGTGCATTATGTTCTTTATGTTTTGCTATTGTGTAATTTCTTGATGACATAACTAAGAAAATAAAAAATAAGACAAGATTACATATCAGTCAAAAGTAATTACCATGATAAGAAATTATATCATCTAACATAATTTCAACATGGTATCAAAGCTATGGTGAAGACATAAGCACCATTGAAGGAGCCCTAAATAGGGTTAAGTTTGGAAGAAATCAATACAAAAGTCTAGTGTAAGAGGCCAAGATAACAAGGAAAAATCCAGTCTCCTATAAAAGAAAATATAGGTCTATGGCATCGAGTTTGAAGCTCTAAGACATTTTATTCCACAATATTCAATCAACCTATGGTACCTTTCTTCTTTGTGAATATGAAGGCACCAATTTTTTATGATGATGCAAGTTTCTCTATGCTAAATCAAGTCTCTATAATAGGATTTCTATTCCTATGTGACATTCCAGGCATCCAAGAGATCTATAGCAAAATAATTCAGATCCTAAAGCACACATGTGAACCACCTGTAGCATGAATTCTTTAAGCTTCATACCTCTAAAATTTGAATTGAGTTTAGTGGCACTTTTATAAGGATCATAACGCTCGTCTCACAAGTCTAAATAAATCTATATCACATCCAAAATAATGAAGAATAATGAAGAAAAGGGATTATTGCAGGATGAAAATAG